>JAJEJO010002642.1:0-79709 GCA_020662805.1 Glaucomys volans
TTTTTCCACTACCTTAGTATATAATATTAGATCACTTTTTGGAGCCTTTATCCTTTATGGAATTAACTGTTGGAATAAATTACCCTTGGAGGTTATAGTTTTATGATGTGGATCTTATTTTATAGTTAACACAAAATAAAAGAACTGAAAAGTGAAACTGAAAAATATGTAATTGACAAAGTTTAATAGTCATCAGAATCATTTTTTAAAACATAGTGTAACTATCTCACTGGTTTGGTCTGTTTTATGGCAAAAGAAAACTGTCTATAGTGGAATCAAACCAATATCTTTTTCTCCTGCCAGTCTCTCTCAGAATCTTTCACTTAAAATGCATCGACTCATTTCTGAAATAAATAATAATATCGTTGTGTAGTTGCTTGAAATTATTTGTGGCACATTGTATCTCTGGGTTGTTTAAAGAAACCAATGTGTTGAAATTGTAGATAGAAAAGCAGAGCCAAAAAATAATTTCAATGATGAGCCTTTATTTAAAATTTAAAAATCTTGGGTATTTTAAATATACCCGTAAGAAAATAATGTTTTGAAGTTTTTTAAAAATTGTGTACTATATATGCCCTTTATTTCAAAGCTTTCAAATCTAACTGAAATACTTCATTCACCATTAAACATTAATATAGATGAAATACTTCAAATTCCTTTATTACAATGCAATTTTAAGCCTCATTTTTAACTTGGTTTGTTTAAAAAAAATAGATTTGATTAGGTTTAAGTTAAAAGGATTGTACCTATGTAATTCTCTAGTGTATTTTTCCAAAGTATCTGCATGAAAATATTCTTAACATTTGAGAATCAATCCAAATTGTTTTTAAATTTTCAACTACAGTGACTTTTGATCCAAGAATATTTTCTGAATCATTTAAAACTCAGCTCTTGAGGTATTAAAATTATGCAGAATTCTTATTTTTACTAAAATGTGGAGGAAAAGTGATAAGTATTAACATTGAACTTTCACCTATTGATATGTCTATTTTAAATAAAGCATTCCCTCAGACTCTTAAAATAATCTGACCTGTGCTGGGGCTCTAGCTTGCCTAGAGCATTTGCATAGTATTCACGAAGCCCTGGGTTTGATCTCTAGCTCCACCAAAACAGACAAAAAACGTGACCAGCACAGAATACACACACACATACTCAGGCATATTCACACACATACACGGCATTCTTTTTTTTGATCAGATGATAGTGGGCTTTATAGAATTCCTTGTTATCCTTTATAAAAATATCTATAGTTATAGCACTGATTGTGAAAATCAATTTTTCATCTTGCAATGTTATTTTATTAAATTCTTACCTTTTTAACAGATTTTAAAACCCTAAGAATATAACAATATATTAAGGAAGTTTAAGTTACTAATTTCATCAGCTGTTGAAAAAAATTTAAGTAATTCATCTTTTTTCTTTTTCTTTCTTTCTTTTTTCCCCCCTTTTAGGATCCCAAACGTCATTTGGAAGAACATGTGGATGTACTTATGACTTCAAATATTGTCCAGTGTTTAGCAGCTATGTTGGATACTGTCGTATTTAAATAAAGCAACACAAAAAGCTACTCTATAGTGATACTTTCAGTGTATCTTCCTCTGCTGTTCCTAATGCTCCAAATCAAGGGACCACTGAAGGTGTATTTGGTTAAATGTAAGACATCTGGCATCATTTGCAGCACTATAACACTTCTAATCTCAGTTGTGCAATTGCTTCTGTTTTCTTTAGTCAGGGTCTTTGCAGATTCCAAAGTTGAACAAGAATACATCAAAGTGGACAAATTTTGTTAAGATCCCATTTAATATTTGAAGAAATCAGTAGCACAAATATATTTTGATTGTTGCTTACAAAATAAAATACATTTACAATTCATGTCTCCTGAGGTCTTTTTGACACTGGGTGGAATTGACAGAATAACATTTGACAGTGCTTTGGAAATCTTACACAGAGATGTTTCCCTTTACATTTTAAGATCTTATAAAACATCAGTGTGATAACAAGACTTCACAAATGCAAAATGATTGCCATTAATGAGTGGGCTACCTCATGATTGAGTAACCCCCTAAAATGTTGACATTTTATTAAAAGCATTTCATATAAGCTAATATTGTATATATTCCATATCAGTATTCTTTCAGGATTTCAGAGGAGTACATTTAAGAAAAGGGCAATTTTGATTTAGAATTTTTCATACTTTAAAAGAGTATATTCCACCAACAATTTTGAAATTTGTAGGATCTGGCTGCTGGAAACTTCTAGATTTTCATCTAAGATAGCCACAGAACGTGTACAGTGTCTTCAAAGCTAAATGAAAAAAGTAGTCATGGTGTGAGTTTAGAATCATGAGTTAATAAGCAATAATTTTTTTCCTCTCATCTTTCTGAAACTAACTTAGAAATACTCTTTTCTGATGGAGAAAAACATTTTGATTACTAGCAGTTTTCATAAATGACTTCAACCCTCAACCTTCTAACCTGATGTGCAAAGGTAACTGCCCCTGTTAAGACTCATGATACATCACCATACTGGCTTCCCCAAGCAGAATGGAAAAAGATAGGGAGATAGACAAAGGTTTAATTCTAGTCTGTACCCTTCCTTGTGAGAGTATTTCTAAGACTTCATGAAAGCAAGGTTTTATTTGGGGACTTAAGATTTAGACTTTACCTACTATAGGTGTTATAAATGTGGTAGACCATTTGTTGTCCTTGAACAATTCTAGGCTCTTATTGGTTGTCCAATGAAGTTGCCAAAAACAAAGAAATAGTTTAAGTTCCCATATGTTTCATAGTGTCATTTTTGGTCAAATAAGAGAAATTCTAAGCACTTCTTGCTCAACCTGTAGTTTCTTCTTTTAGATAGTTTTTTTATATAGGACATGTAATATATATTAATTCAGATTGTTGGGATTACCTAACCATTTACAACTAAATTAAGGTAGAATTTTTCATTTTGCCTAATCTGTGCAGGTTTTTTTTAACATGATTTTTCTCTTATAAGATTCTGTAACTTCACAGACATTAAAAGCTAGTTTTTTTTTTTTTGTTTTTTTTTTTTTTGTTTTTTTTTTTTGTTTAATAGAGTATGGCCTCAGAAGAAAGCCTGAATATTTCAAGGACTGGTCTCAATATTCAGATTCAAAGATGTTGGGAGGAGGCTGTTTTTGCCTTTTATTTTTTATTTGCTTTCCTGAAATGAAGAAAGTGTGCAATTATTTGTTTACATCTGATTAAAAACCTGAGAGGGTTTACATAATGCTTCTGTTTTTGTCCTTGTTTGATCACCTGATCTTCCTGATTTCCCATATCCACATACCACTTCCTCTCTCTTGGTTCATGTTGGAGACAATTCCAATTTCAGAAACTTGTTAAAATCACTCCTAGCAGAAAACCTGTTTTCTTTGTAGATTTGAGTTCAGTCCATCAATTATCAGGAAGTCCTGAAGGGAGAAGCTCAGGGAATGCCTTTGTCTTGAAATGTGCAACTGTTTCAGCAGTAGCCTGATGCCCAGTTAGCATTGAAACGACTTTAGTCACAAGCTTTTGTTTGTGTGCATGCACTTGCCCACACGTGGGTGCACATGTACCAGGTATGCTTATGTGAGAGCTTACCCACCCATTATGTAAAGCTAAAGCAGTTCTGCAAACCTCCAGCAGAGATGACCCTGCTTTCCTCAGCCTAGTGTAGAGCACTGAAAACTCCAGCCTCACTGTTCCAAGTGTGATCTGCCTTGACTAATAGCATCTGAATCCTATAGAAGCATTCCACCCCAGACCTACAATCAAGAATCCTGGGATGGTTCATATGCACTGGTCTACAGAAGTATGGGTCATAAGTAGTCGTAATCTTGAGGAAAGTCTTCGTTTTCCTTCTTGAGCATATATAAATTCAAGACAAAGACTATATGTGATGAACCATTGAATTTAGTACTGATAATCCAAAGTGGGTCAGAGTGCAGTTCATCTCAATTCCTTAAAAATTCAGAAGGTGCACTCCATGCCTTTTCTGTCCTTTTAGCACCATAACCTGTCACTTTTGCATTCCTAATTTAAAAAAAAAAAAAAAGTTCAGGGTACCAGGAATGGCAAAGCCTCAAAAGGAGCCAAGCGGTGTCTCACTTTTTTCGTGCATACTTAAGGTTCTGTGTCCCATTGAGGACAGAGAAAGATACCATGAGAAGCAGAAGAGGGAGAGGCACTCAGGGACAGGGGAGTTAATGATGGAAGTAGGGAGGAAATACAGGGGCCAAAATGGGACAAAAGCCTCACAGGAGAACAAATGGAGGTGAAAGTTCAAGAGTAGGAAAGCACCCGAGTCAAATGGTGTCATAGTTGTTCTCCCTCTCCCCCGCGCCCCAATACCTCACCGGCTAAGAACCTGCTTGTTTATGAAGCCTCCTCGCCAGGAGCTGAGGTTTGCTTTCGAAGGGAAAAATGAGTATGGCTTTATTTTTTCTCCCAGAAAATTGCCTCGGCTCGAATCTGAGACATCTGGTCATCAACCTGTCCAGCCGAGGACCGCCCGCGCCGAGCCTTGCTCTTGGCGTCCTGCTGGAGGCCGCAGCTGGTGCCCTGTGCAGCCAAAGCGCCCAGCCCGAGTCGAGAGGCGGCGCAGTCTGGGCTCAGCGCTGACCACTCAGTCTACCGCGCAGCTTTAAATTACACGATAGCCCAAAGCTGCGAATCTCATTAACCCATCTCCACCCATGCCCAGGACCCACCCAATTTGCCCAGCGCCTCTGGCCTTTAGGGAGCTGCTCCGACCCAGGGAGGCGGACATGCCTGCTCGAAAACGAACTCCATCAGACAAGATGCCAAGGCCTCGCCAGTGGCACGGAAAGAGTGTGTGCCCCTGGGTCTCCGACAGAGGCGGTCACCCGGCCCTCCCTGAGTTTCCCGGGCGGAGTCAGCCCTAGAATCGGTCTCAGAGCTCGGCCAAGCTGAGCTCTGATGCTGCGCTCCTCCTCATTCCCGCGCGGCTCCGGGAGTCCGGGAGGAAAGCCGCGGGAGGACAGGTTGGCGAGTGCCGGGACCGCGGGAAGCAGCTTCAGACAGTTAAAGCCTCTGCTGCTCTTGGCACTCTGGTTCATATTGGCGGCTGGGCTCATCTGTAGAACAGGTACTGGGAGATCTCTTCTCCCAACACCTCGGAATTGCTTTGGGCCTCGTGCTATTTATTTGTGCCAACATCCTTTCAAATTGGTTCTTTTCTCTATTCCTCTTTAGATTCTTCTTCCTTTTAAAATTACTGGCATGGATTCTTTTTCTCTCCTCCAGATTATATAAACAGCGCGCGCGCGCGCGCACACACACACACACACACACACACACGAATGTGCAGTAAGATCATTGCGTTGACACCACTTCCACTCTGTCTCTCCAGATCAGCGCTCCTGGCTAACCCATTTGCACCGGGACTCAGACTTCTCTTCTCCTGGCGAGGCTTTTGAACCTGTCGCCAAGCCAGTACCTCGGGGAGAAGGAAGTGCAGTGAGACTGGAAGGATGCATGGTGCCTGCCCCCAGTTAGATGTTCCTCAGATAATCTGCAACCAACTTGGCTTATAAAATATTTAGTAAAGACCCGGTAAACATCACTGCAAATACATTAAGGCACTTCAGCCTGACAGCTTATGATTATTTCAAAACTTAAAAAGGAGATCATAGCTTGTCACTGTTTCTATGTTCCACCAAGAAACCGAACCTTCCCGAGGTGGGTGGATGGGTGGGTGAGTTGCTGCTTTTCATCCCCACTTCTCCCCCTTCCTCCAGCTCATCACTGTGGCTCTCAGTCGCAGCGACTTATTTATGTATATAGTTTAAAAGGTGGGGGATGGGTGGGGGCACCAAGGACACGCAGGATCTGCTCACAATGCCCCGGCTCAGGTGTTGTGTGCTTCTGTATTAACTGGAAAAGGCAGACTCTGGAACTTTTACAGGGCGAGAAGAGGCCACCGGCTCGCGCTTTGTATACTTTGCACTTGAAATCGTTACATTCAACTGAATATTTGGCTCATTCAGATCCGAAAAGTCTCCTAGCATCATCGAATTCCCTCCTCCGCCCCTCCGCTCTAAAGGGGGGAAGAGGGGGGAAGGTAGGAAATGTTTAGTAAATTGCACATCTTTGAATCTTCCTAAAGCAGTGGTCACAAAGCTTAAAGGTGACACAACAGTGCTCACGTAAACCAACACACATTCCCCACCCCCCCAAGCCAACAATAAAATTATCCCCTTAAATTTGCCATGATCGTCGCGACCAGGAGCCAGGTGATTATCCTAATTAATGTCTATCTAATTAAATTACTGTCAGCAGTTAACCAATGGCAGGAGCCGTTTCATCGGCTGCACAAGCAGCAAGATCAAAAGTGAGCCTTTTCTGATTGCTGCATAGTGTCAATTGGCCAATCTCTTCTCCCAGGGAAAAAAAAAGTAAATCAAACCTTTGAGAAGCATTTGCTGGTTGAAGTGCTTTCTGTCTAGTGAGGGGGTCTGTGGATTTCTAGTTTATGATAAATAGGACTTTAAAAACGAGGGACGGGAGGGCAAGTGTTCAGGTTCTAGAGCTATGCAGCTGGAGCATTGCCTTTCTCCTTCTATCATGCTCTCCAAGAAATTTCTCAATGTGAGCAGCAGCTACCCACATTCAGGCGGATCTGAGCTTGTCTTGCACGATCATCCCATTATCTCGACCACTGACAACCTGGAGAGAAGTTCACCTTTGAAAAAAATTACCAGGGGGATGACGAATCAGTCAGATACAGACAATTTTCCTGACTCCAAGGACTCACCAGGGGACGTCCAGAGAAGTAAACTCTCTCCTGTCTTGGACGGGGTCTCTGAGCTTCGTCACAGTTTCGATGGCTCTGCTGCAGATCGCTACCTCCTATCTCAGTCCAGCCAGCCACAGTCTGCGGCCACTGCTCCCAGTGCCATGTTCCCGTACCCCGGCCAGCACGGACCGGCGCACCCCGCCTTCTCCATCGGCAGCCCCAGCCGCTACATGGCCCACCACCCGGTCATCACCAACGGAGCATACAACAGCCTCCTGTCCAACTCATCACCGCAGGGCTACCCCACCGCCGGCTACCCCTACCCACAGCAATACGGCCACTCCTACCAAGGAGCCCCGTTCTACCAGTTCTCCTCCACTCAGCCGGGGTTGGTGCCCGGCAAAGCACAGGTGTACCTGTGCAACAGGCCCCTTTGGCTGAAATTTCACCGGCACCAAACGGAGATGATCATCACCAAACAGGGAAGGTAAAGCTATATTCTTGGCTGCCGCTGCTTCAGGCGTGGCCAGGGGGCAAGCGCGCCCAGGTTGTGACCGCCGCTGCAGCGACTATTTGGGGTCGGGACAGAATGGAAGGCGCTCTGGTGCGCCCTGGAGTTGGCTGGTTTTGGAAAAGGGAAAAGTGGAAGGGATAAGCACAATGATGATGTTGGTAGGGGGAGACAGCTGTAGGAAGCGGTCCGAGAACCAGTCAATGGCTGGAGAAAGGCGAGAAAGAGGAAGAGCCCCGGCGGGCTGCCGGGTGATGGGAGGGACGCATCAACGCCTGCATGTACCGAGAGGCAGAAAGGCAGGTCGCCAACCTTGCTCTCTACCTGAGCAGTGATACCTGTCGACTCCCCCACTCCAACTGACTCGCTGCTCTTCCCGACTTCGGTCCCACTTCTTTCTTTTCCCACCACCCCTTTTCTAGATCCGTTAATCTACCCTTGGAGAACAAGTTTTTCTTTGCTATCTGGCGCCCCGCTTCTTGCATTTAATCTTTAACACTTATTTTCTTTTTTTCTTGTTTTCTCTCCCCCCACCCCCCGCTTAATTTAAATAGGCGCATGTTTCCTTTTTTAAGTTTTAACATTTCTGGTCTCGATCCCACGGCTCATTACAATATTTTTGTGGATGTGATTTTGGCGGATCCCAATCACTGGAGGTTTCAAGGAGGCAAATGGGTTCCTTGCGGCAAAGCGGACACCAATGTGCAAGGCAAGTCCTTCCAATTAACACTTTTTCTTGACACTTATTTAGGTGAGAATGATTAATTAAAGCCTTTGTGGACTGGCGAGCGACTTTTAAAACGATCGGCCAATGACTTCTTAAAGGAGATGAGGGGACAAGGGGGACAGACTGAGCGGCGAGAGGGGGAGGATTATGCAAAAGCTATTTTAATCATCCCCAGTTAATAGGAAGAAAGCACGGCCTTAAAAAGCCCAACTAATGGGCTTCACAGTGGAGTGAGGTGTGTGTGTGTGTGTGTGTGTGTGTGTGTGCACGCGCACGCGCTCCCGCGCTGTGTAGTGAGGAGTTAGGACTGGGCAGTGCCCCGGGCATATGTAAACAACGTACTTCTTTCTGTAGGAAATCGGGTCTATATGCATCCAGATTCCCCGAACACTGGGGCTCATTGGATGCGCCAAGAAATCTCTTTTGGAAAATTAAAACTAACGAACAACAAAGGAGCTTCAAACAACAATGGGCAGGTCAGTGGCTGAAGCGCTCGTGTCTCTCTCTCTCTCTCTCTCTCTCTCTCTCTCTCTCTCTCACACACACACACACACACACACACCGTTTGACAGTATAAAAGAGCAAGTGAAACTGGATGGTTGTTTTCTTCGTTAAATACTAAAAAATTATATTTCCACCCCTCAAAATTATATTAGGTCTATAAAGTTATTCTTTTTGCCCCCCAACCCTGGCCGCATTCCGGAGTTCTCAACCTTCCCAAGTACAATTACTGATTGATTTTGAGAAGGCAACCCAAGAGATCTTCAGGTTGTGAAAAATCTTTGTTCCTCCTCAAAGGAGGTCTAAGAGAAGGGCTTTCAGGCTCCTCGGTCGGGTTTGGTTTTGGATTCTCGCTCCCAGAGGCGTGAGGGCCCATCTGCCGCAGCCACCCGGTCACTAACCGGGCGGGTCCCGCGGACAGTTATTTGGGGGTGGTGGCGTCCAGTTTGTCCTCTCCCGGCTTTGGAGTAGCGGCCAGGCGCACACAGCCACCGGCACGACCACCAAGTTAACACGCCGCTCGGCGCTCTCCTTTTTCTTCGCCGGACAGATGGTGGTTTTACAGTCCTTGCACAAGTACCAGCCCCGCCTGCATGTGGTGGAAGTGAACGAGGACGGCACGGAGGACACCAGTCAGCCCGGTCGCGTGCAAACATTCACTTTTCCCGAGACCCAGTTCATCGCTGTCACCGCCTACCAGAACACTGATGTAAGGAGGCCTAGAGTCTAAGCGAGCGGCTGGCGGCGCTGACTTTTCCCGCACCCTCCGTATCCCCGGGCCCTTGTGGGATCTGACGCTAATAGCACTAACATCAGCAACAGCTGGCTCTGCTCCGCCTTTAGGCTTAGGGCTAGGGGCCGGGTGGGCACTTCCCTAAATACCAAGCCTGGGACGATGCTTCCTATTCTCTCAGACTCGGGTCACCTATGAGGTGGCCAGGATTTCTAGGGTCTCTTGTTTTGGGAGTTTTAATTTGTTCCTTAAACTAGAACAGATTAAAATCTCTCTCAATCTTCTTCTCCCTCCCTCTCTCCCTTTTCTTTGTTTCTTTCCCTTCTTTCATTTAGGAAACAAGCAGATCTTCCTCTGTTTTATTCTCGGCAAGCTTTGGCATCTAAAAAAAGAATTTAAAAAATTTCAGAATTGATGACTGAAATGAACAAACATCACAAGACAAGACTGGGGCTCTCCTGCACAACAGTCTGTTCTGGGATATTACAAAAAAAAAAAGCCATACATTCTTTTATGTGAAAATATAATAAATCACATTATTGGGAGCTACAGAGTTTTCTAGCTCTTGAACTTCTTCAGTATTTGCATGTTTGCAAAAACTGATTTTAGTGGCTGATTTGACTACTAGGAATGATAGGGGTTTTAAATGTGTTTATTACTTAAGTGAAAATATCAGACATGAAAATATGCTTTTATTTTAAATCAAATCCGATTTTGAGATGCAATTTGTTTGTTCCTCAGGTTGCAAATCAAAAGTGACCAACTTTTCAAAATATGGCAAAACACTTAAAATAGGCAACATTGGGTGATGAATTCAAGTTCTCTTTAAAGATTTTTGTGCAAGTGCACTTTATATGTAACAAACATTTAAAAATGTGAGTTTGAACCAACTCAGAACACACAGGAGAGTTCATTGAAAGCAATACCTCAGTTTTAGGGGTCACTAAACATGTCCTTCATAACTTTCATGATACTTGCTCTTTTTTATCTTTCCATCTACTCTCTCAAAATTTGCAGGTAGGGAAATCTTGTTATCTAATAAAGTTATAGGCCTTAAGTCCCTGTAATGAGTGTCAGATGATATATTCTTAAGCATGCACTCTTCCTTTATAAGAAGGTGAAGTCTCAGTCATCCCCCCCCCTTTCTTCCCCCAGATTACACAACTGAAAATAGATCACAACCCCTTTGCAAAAGGATTTCGGGATAATTATGACACGTAAGTAATTTTGCATGTTCCTTCTCAAATAGTTGTGGAATTGGCCTTTAGGTCAAGGGTGGATCGTCGTGTACAAGGGTGTTGGAAGTTAGAATGTGTGAGGATTGAGTTGAGGTTTCCTCTTTTTTTTTTTTTTTTTTTGTTGGTTCCCCTGCTTTCTGGTGATTGTGTGGCTTGGTATTTGTGTGATTTGGGTCAAAATTTTCCTCTACCTATTTTTAGCTATCCTGGGAATTACTAAGTTGGCGGCCTCTGGGTTTGGCTGGCTGAGGAAGCTGCCCTTGTTCCTGGGTGCGGGTGTTGTATGTGGCACTGCAGATGCTCAGCTCAGATTGTCTGTGTCTGAAACGGGCAATTCTGCCTGAAAGTGCATGTGGCTCTGGCAGTTGTTACAGTCTCCTTGGCATATGTGACTTTTATTTACCCATTTCCAAGTTTTGTGTAATAGCATTTCCAATGCAAGTTTACTATGGACTGAAAAAAGAAATGTGCACCCATCACAGGCGAGTTCATGAGTAGAATTGGTTATAGTCAATTCAGACCTTGGGAAAGTCTAAGATGCTGTTGCTGTGTATTATTTATAAGCTTCAAAAGATAAATATTTCCTCATATTTTGTATCTAACCATGTCTCAAATGCGTTGGTCCCCCTTCTTTCCCAGGCTTCTCTCACCTATCTCTCTTCTTCTAGCAAAGAGCTCTTTTCTGGTGGTAGCAGTAGGTGTAAACTAAATGCTTTCTGGGGTTGTTCTGGGATTCTCACTCGGGGCCAGGCATAGTGCTTAAGAATTCAGATAGCATTATGTAGCAACATCTAAATCTATATTGCAAGATCCCTCACTTTTTCTGTCTATAGGAGAGAAGGTTACTACATACACCTTAGTTTCATGGCTTGGATTGAGAGCTTGGGATAGAGCTCAAAAGTTGAAGCTGTTTTTTTTGACTAGGAATAGATTAAATATATGGAGAAAGAGGTAGGTGGCTGTCCCTATTCAATTTCCAGGCAGATACCCCTCTTCTCCCTTGATATTTTAAAACAAATTTAAAAGAGAATCATTGACATCATTGTCTATAACCTTCTTATGCTTTCCTCAAAAGTAGTTCAAAGGAAGCAAGTCTCATCAGTGATTCACCAGAATAAAAACTTGGCTTACCCAAGTTCTCACAACCTGAAAAGGTGGGGCCAGCACAGTGGAAAGAATGTGGCCCAGGAGACCAGGGATATTGGAGGACAGTCCTATAGATTTTGAGCTTTTAATTCTGTTGTGAACATCTGTTCAAAGGCATTTTATCTTGCACAAATCAATTCAGTAATCCCAAGTGGTTTGGGACCTGGATGGGCATCTAAACTGTATCTTTTGCAGACTGCTTTTTTTTTCTTTTTAAAGTATTGTGATGGTAAACAGAGAAGATATTTGTACCTTCACAGTTATGTTCCCTTCCTGCCTCCCTCTTTTTCTCTTATTTGAAACTAGATTTAAATTACAGAAGGGAAATTATGTGTATAAGCAGAATGCACTTGAGTAACCATTGCCACTCTCACCTGTCCCTCATCCTCTGTCTTCTGTTGGAAAAAGTCACTTGCCTTTCTTATATCATTATAAATTTTTTCATAATTTTTGTCTATATAAAAACATACTTTGGGCTTTTAGGGGAATAGTGAAGAATTGAGTGGTTTATGACATTCTTTTTCCCCTCTGATGGTTTGGGCAGGCTTGATTTTGGAGAAAATAGGGAGAGGCACAAGAGTTCCTGGGTTACTAGGAGGTTACTTGGCCACTCACCAGGGAATCTCCTCCCCAAAGGATTAAGGTCTGACAAGACTGGGGCTTTCCTTCAAAACAGTCTGTTGACTAAAGACTAAAAGACTCATGTGTGAGCTAAATAAAAAGGGAGGCATGTGTGTATGTGTATGAGCAAACACTTCTAATCTTCATCCAATCCCTGGTTCCCCCTCAATTCTAATGGGATTTCGTAGGCCCAGGGCCTACAGTTAATTTTCATTTTATCTAAGGTAATTCCCAACAATACAAACTCTGTCTGAGATTAGGCAAGTTATTTAGCTTCCCTTTGCCTTAGTTTACTCACCAGTAAAGTGGGGTTGTTGTAAGTTAAATAAGTTACTATCTGTACAGCCTAGAGAAAACAGTGCCTGGCACATATAGGCCAAATAAGGGTTAGCTATTATTAGCCATTGATTGCTTGGGGGAGGTTGATAACTGTACTGTACCATTCGCCCTAAAGTTTTTTGCCAAGAGTGGATCAAAAGCTAGGTAGAGAATGTCGGAGTAAAGAACACTTTTACTTTTTAAAGAATTTTACTGACTGAGGATGATTGTTTCCAAATAGTCATTCTCATTTCTTTGCATTGGTAGAGGTGGGTTTAAAGGTTCATACAGGGGAAACAGGAGACAAAATACCTTGGAGGTTTTCAGCATCAATCCTGAGAGTCTCAGAAGACCAGTGAAGGCCAGTCTTTGATGATTACTACCTGGATGTATGTGCCCCCCTCATCCCCCACGTAGTATTCTCCTTAGGGCTTTCTTAGACTCTCCAGAAAATGGAGGAGCAAAATCATCTCAACAATCAAATGGACACAAGGAGGTGTTACAATGGTGAAGGGAGTGGGTACATTTTTTAGGAATTTCACTCAGAAACTCGCTGCAGAGTAGAGGCCCACTGGGCAAATGCCATAGTCCCAGTGTAACTGGCTCAGTATGCACACATAAGGTGGAGAAATGGGACGAAAGCCCCTTGCGATGTCCCTCTCGGGGTCCCCTGTACCCTTAGCAGGAGAAAGTAGGGGAAGAGGGAATTCTTCCTCTAGGTGCTCTAGGTCCTGCTCAGGTTTCTGCATAGACAAATGGCCTCCTTATAAATCCACGACTTATTTTTGGGAGGATGCAGGTCCTGTGACCTTCTGTTGCATCCATTCAGTATGGCAAGGGCAAATTACAGACGGAAGGTGTGGAGGTGGGCGAAAAGTGGAGGTATCCTTCCCTTCAGCACCCTAAAGGAACCTCCGCGCCACCCGTCGGTTCTCTCTTTCTCCCTTCCCCCGCAGGATCTACACGGGCTGCGACATGGACCGCCTGACCCCCTCGCCCAACGACTCTCCGCGCTCCCAGATTGTGCCCGGCGCTCGCTACGCCATGGCCGGCTCTTTCCTCCAGGACCAGTTCGTGAGCAACTACGCCAAGGCCCGTTTCCACCCGGGTGCAGGCGCGGGCCCCGGGCCGGGGACGGACCGCAGCGTGCCGCACACCAATGGGTTGCTGTCCCCGCAGCAGGCCGAGGACCCCGGCGCGCCATCGCCGCAGCGCTGGTTTGTGACGCCAGCAAACAACCGGCTGGACTTCGCGGCCTCGGCCTACGACACCGCCACGGACTTCGCGGGTAACGCGGCCACGCTGCTCTCCTACGCGGCGGCGGGCGTGAAGGCGCTGCCACTACAGGCAGCCGGCTGCACCGGCCGCCCGCTCGGCTACTACGCCGACCCGTCGGGCTGGGGCGCACGTAGTCCCCCGCAGTACTGCGGCGCCAAGTCGGGCTCTGTGCTGCCCTGCTGGCCCAACAGCGCCGCAGCCGCCGCGCGCATGGCGGGCGCCAACCCCTACCTGGGCGAGGAGGCCGAGGGCCTGGCGGCAGAGCGCTCACCGCTTCCGCCCGGGACCGCCGAGGACGCCAAGCCCAAGGACCTGTCCGACTCCAGCTGGATCGAGACGCCCTCCTCCATCAAGTCCATCGACTCGAGCGACTCGGGGATTTACGAGCAGGCCAAGCGGAGGCGGATCTCGCCAGCAGACACGCCGGTGTCCGAGAGCTCGTCCCCACTCAAGAGCGAGGTGCTGGCCCAGCGGGACTGCGAGAAGAACTGCGCCAAGGACATAGGCGGCTACTACGGCTTCTACTCGCACAGCTAGGCCGCCCCTGCCCGCCTGGGGCCGCGCGCCGTCGCGGCCCGACCCCCCAAAACAGCCCCTCACAGCTCTTCCCTAGCTCCTTTTCCCCAGGCCCTATTTTGAGCACCCTCTCATTTTACCTGACCCTCGATGACCGTCTGCAGCGAATAAGTGCAGGTCTCCCACTATGATTTAACCCTGCTCTCCCCCTCTCCCCCTTTTTTTTGCACAGCCGTCTCTGCAATTAGCGCACCGACCTTCAACTTTGCTGTAAACCTTTCGGTTTTCCAACTTCATATCCTTCTGTGAAGTTATCCTTCTAATAATCCTCCTCCCCCTCGTCTTTTTTCTCACCTCCTCCTCTTTTTCTTGTAATGAAACTCTTCACCTTTAGGAGACCTGGGCAGTCCTGTCAGGCAGCAGCGATTCCGACTCGCCATGTCTCGGCCTCCCCATTAACCATAGGATGTTGACTCTAGAACCTGGACCCACCCAGCGCGTCCTTTCTTATCCCCGAGTGGATGGATGGATGGATGGATGGTAGGGATGTTAATAATTTTAGTGGAACAAAGCCTGTGAAATGATTGTACATAGTGTTAATTTATTGTAACGAATGGCTAGTTTTTATTCTCATCGTCAAGGCACAAAACCAGTTCATGCTTAACCTTTTTATTCGGTTTCCTTCCTTTTCTTTTTCTTCTCTCATTCTTCCTTTCTCTCTTTTCTCTCTATTTTCTTGTGAGATAATTAAAAACATTCTAAGAGGCTCTGGAATCATGAAATACTCGATAGTCATGGGTTTCTCACTTCTCCTCAATTCGTTGCATGAAATACTCTGTGCCCTAATGCACACAAATAGCTAAGGAGAATCTGCCCAAACACCTGTAAAGGATAGGTGTCTGTTCATAGGCAAGTAGATTAAGTGGCATGATGCCTGCAAAGCAAAGTTAACTGGAGTTGTGTTTTCCTTCCTTCCTTCTAAATAGAATAGCTCGACATCAGCAATATTATTTTGCCTTATTTGTTTTCCCCAAAGTGCCAAATCCATTACTGGTCTGTGCAGGTGCCAAATATGCTGACAAACTGTTTCTGAATATCTCTTCAGCCCCCCTCTACCTTTATATGCTGTAAATCTTTGTAATGAATACTCTACTAATGATATAGATGACTGAATTGTTGGTAACTATAGTGTAGTCTAGTGAAGATGAATTGTGTGAGTTGTATATTTTACTGCATTTTAGTTTTGAAAATGATTTCCCCCACCACTTAGAAACAGCTGAAATTTGACTTCTTTGGGAAAACACTAGCATAATGCAAGTAAGACTGATTTCCCCCCTCTAAGTCTTGTTATATTTGATAAGGAACATTAATCCCCCCTGGAAATAGATTAGTAAGATTTCTAATGTTGTGTAGCAAACCTATACTTTTTTGTATTTTAAAATTAATGTGAAATATGCATCATACACAATATTCAATCTAGATTCCAGTCCATGGGGGGATTTTTTCCTAATAGGAATTCAGGGTCTAAACGTGTGTATATTTTGGCTCTTCTGTAAATCAAATGTTGTGATTTTTATATTTGTTTCGTTTTGTCTGTGAACTGAATAATTTATACAAGTACACACTCCATTGAGAAACGTTTTGTTTTTTGCTCGTTTGTATCGTCTGTGTATACAAGTAAAATAAACCTGGTAAAACGCTAACGATGGTGTTTGAAAGCAGTTTACAGTTTGAAAATAATTATTATAGGTAATTACTTTTAAGGGTAAGGGAGATTAGCCTGTTCCTACCGATAAGGAGTATTATGTTTATTTGGAGCCACCTCTTATTTCCTCCTTAAATTTGCTTTATAGCACTCTCAGGAATTGCTTTTTCCTTTTTTATTTACAGTTTAGTACCCTGTGAGTCAAGGTTCTCTTTATTGCGCTCATTTCCCCCACCCCCTCAGGAAAATATACGTGCTTTCTTCATCATATCTCTGATTCTCTCTGAAGTTGGAAATGAGGAGAACAGGAAAAGTAGGGTCTTTAAATAAGGAGTTGAGAATTTCTTTAAATTTCACAAAGTAAGGTGGGAAGCACTGGATGAGAGTAGGTTGTAATTTAAGCATGGTAAGATTGGCTGTTGACGACAGGTGTCAAAAATTTTGGTCTTACTAAGAGGCCTTGGAGGTAAACGCAAACACAGAATGGACTACATTTCTTGAGTGAATGGTTTTGGGGGGTGGGGTGGAGAAGGACCCATAGAACAAATCCATGGAAGGGCCATGCGTAAGCACTGAGTTTAAAACTTGCTTTGGGAGGTGTCTGGAGGCTACTGCTATGTCACTTCTTTAGTTAAGTTCCCGTGCCAGTTCCCACCCAGACCAGATTCCCCATCCCTTGCGAACAAATACAAAAATGAGAAATTTCCGCCTGGGGGCCGCTGTGTCTTAGGCGAGGAGTCCGCAGAGTTCCACCTTCACCTCGTGGAGAAGTGATGTTTTGGACTTTGGTCTCCAAAGAGAGGTGATTCAGGAGAGTCAGAAAATGGTTTAATATTCTTGCTTAGTCTGGGCCGGCCTCAGGTTACCGGACAAAATCGAGAGATTGTCCTGTGTCCCCTTTGCAGTCTGACAGAAGTAAAGAGCCTTCAAAAATCCAATTAAAAAGAAAATTCGAGGGAGGATGAAACTGACTTGCCTTCCCTGGACAATTCCGCCACTAGACGGCGTTCCGTGGAGTTTTGCCTGCCACACAGCAAAGCGATGACTGATTCTCCTTTGTGTTTCCTTCTCCTTTCCACATCTAAGAACTAAAGAAGAGGACGAAAAGTACAAAGCATGGTGCATGTTAGCCAGTGAAGTGGAGTAATGCACTCACTCACCCGACCAGGGCTAAGCTCCTGCTACCTGGCAGCCCAGTCGCTGAGGAGCAGGCGCACGTGCGGTCGCGAGGTCGCCAGGCGGCTGGGGCGAGGCCGCGGAGGCAGGGGTGGTAAGAATTCGAGGGCGCAGGGACGGCGCTCAGCTCTGGGACCCGAGGCCTGGTCGCCAGACAGCGCGCGCGCGCCCGGCGGGGCCCTCCGCCCTCGGGGCAGAGCCCCCGTGAGCAAGGGAGTGGTGTCAAGTGCGTAAACGAAGCTCTTAGGAGCTGAGGATAGATTTCACAGGAACGTAGTGCCTTGTACTGAAAGACGCGCTTTAGCTGCTATTAGGAAGTTCTTAAAAAAATTGGGGAGGTCGTTTCCCTTGCAGCTCTGCCACCATCTGCTGTGTGGACTGAGTCAGCGTGAGGTAAATTTGCCGCCACGCGCTCGGAGGCAGTGTGCTTTCTTGTCCTTTTAAAGCATCATCATTTCTCCTCGCTTCCAAGAAGTCTTGGGTGTCTAGTGAAGTGATACTGTCAATGTGTCTGAGAAGCTGCTTCTGTTCAAAGGAAATCAAGAGTTTGGGTCTGGGAGGCCTAGTGGGAATCAAAGTTCGCGTCCCAGGTTGCCATTCAAGTCGCCTTTTATGTCCGGGAGAGTAGGGGTCAGGGTAAGGGCCTAGAGGGATGGCGAATCCTCTCTGTAAACTCAGATTTCCTCAGTTTTCAACGGTATTTTTGCAAAAAAGAGAAAGGAAGAAATAAGAAGGCGAACGTGTGGCTCTTGCCTTCCCGCCACTCACAACCCCCGCCATTTTAACTCAGTTTCAGTCTCACGCAGAGCTGAGCGCGGCGGCCGGCAGGTGCCCGGAGCTGCTGCGCCCTGGTTCCTAATCTTCCAGGCGGACGCAGACGGTCGGGGTGGACCCAGACGCATCGGAGCGCTCTGTGGGCGAGGGCGGAGGCAGTGGTCCTGCCCTGTCAGGCGAGGCCGCAGCTTGGCCCCCGCACGCGCGAGCCCAGGCCGGAGGGCCGAGAGTGCTGGTCCCCGCTGCGGAGCCTGGGCTGGGGCTCCCCTGCTTCGCTGCTGGGCGTGCGCGCTGCGGCGACCCGGCTTTCCCAGCCTGAGGTTCGGGTCTAGTCCCAGGTTCAGGCCGTGGGGCCGAGCGGGGGAGCAGGTGGGAGTCTGAGTAACGGCCCCCTTTACCCCACCAGTCGGGAAGGGCGCGCGGCCTAGGCGCTGGCCTGCGGGTGCCGCCTCCCTGCTGTTCCTGGAAAGCCAGGCCTAGCAACTGAAGAGCTGTTAGGACCTGAACAGCCTTTTTAGGACTGGCTGAAACTTACTGACCAGTTTGTTTAAAAAACAAACAAACAGGTTGTTTCTGTCTTTTTAGAACCGCCTTATATCACCGGAGTTTTGGAAAAGTACCTCGGGGTCTGTGGAGGACTTCCTGAAGCCCCTTACCTTTTGAGTTATATTTTCTTATAAATCCCACTGCTAAAACTCTTTGTGACTCAGCTCTTTTTGTCATATTATTTCTTATCTCTTTAGCATTGAGGTTTTAGAGGATGCTCTACTTTCTGTTTAGGATGCAGATGAGGAACAAAAGCTTTGTTGAATATAGAGACCATTTACATTCCCAGAAAATTTAAAATGCTCTATGGTGATATTTTTAACAATGTGTATATGTTCATAAAGGATTTTATGAAAGGTTTAGCCTGTCCTTAGGTACAGTACCTTTTTTTGTGTGGCTATGAGTTATCATGGAGCATTTTGGCCATGGGGTAGGGAAAATAAAGTAGAACGTGTGATCCTGTAATAATCAAGCTTATCTAGATTCCCTTGAAAGAAACAACAACAATAAACTTGCGCATAAAGAACATAGCAACTTAAAAGCCTACTGAGTCAATTCAATTTTTAAAATACTTAATTTATTTTGGTATGTTGGCCATTGGTTGGCAAATTTTGATATCTGAAAGAATAATATTTTAGCCTGATATCAGTGAAATCAATTTTTACAAAGGTATCCAAGACTTTTTAAGCAAGTTGAATCTATGTGAATTATTGAAGTGATGGTCAGAGGTCTTCTTCTGTCAGAACAAAGGTCTCAGAGATGACAGACAAACCAGGCAAAATTTTAGGCATTGCATTATACTTGGTTTAATTCAGCTGCTTTGAGACTTATGTGTCTTCCCATTTCCTGTCTTCCGCTTGTGTGTTGGGTTGCCACACACTTAAAAATATATTCACTTGAAAGAAAACCCCACTGCTTTCACAATAAAGTAAACTTGATGGTGTACAAGTCACTGGTCTCATCTGAGCTGATTATATCTGCCTTGCGTGTATTTTACACCCACAGTATGGTTTGCAGCGGTGTTCAAGGCATGGCGTGAAAAATTTGATTTGAATAGTTCCATTAAAGCAATGAAAAAAGAATCCATGGCTTAATAGAGTTTCTAGTGATAGCTCCCCTTCTTACTAGGCTAACTCTGAAATAAATATGTAATCTAGTATTAGGAACATGGCATTTAGAAGACCCTTGCTGGTAATATTTAATTTAATAAACATACTAACTGTGACATTGTTAATGCAATGAAGCTTGTACCACAAGCTGATTCTTTCAGGTTGTTTGACCTATTACTTATTACTAGATTCCTTATAAACATGTCCTGCAATTTATAACTTGAATTATGTTTTAAATTATTTTGGACTTCAACTCCTTAAAAATAGCTGCATGGTGGGGCACTCATTTTATATACAAAGCTTTTATACTTGTATATCGTGGCACACCTTTTACAAGGAGGAAGAGGGAAGTTTCAGAGTGAAGAGCGTCAGTAGGAATATGCCCCTGATTGTTTTAACCAATATCATTATTTACTCCAATACTAGTAGGAAAATATGATTGTTTGGGGGCAAGAGTTGGCTCTATATTTTGATGGTTATATTGGATCTTAATAAATGTCCAATTAATTGCACTTTCTTATTAAAAAGCAAAACAAAGCTTGCCTTATATATTAGATGTACAGACTTTATTAGGTTTACTTAGGTTTAGATTTAGTACATCTCTTTTTGGTGAAAGTATACTGTATTCGAAAAAACCATTTCAATTCAGTCTTACCATTTCAGGTGCCTAAAAAAAGAAGTCGACAATGTTGTTCTCAAATCACAGGGTCTTTCTAACTCACATTTAAACTTTCAAGATGTATTTGTCATTTATTTTGCCATTCCTAGTATGAAAGGAAAGGCATTTTTCAATCTTGGGAAAATTCAGAAGCAATTTTTTGGTTCTCAGTTAATTCAGTTTCATCTTAAAAGTTCAAATTTAGCAAAGCACATGTTCCCTTGTTCATGCCAAGTGTGATAAAAACTAGTCGAAAAATAAAACCATTGCAAACAAGTAGAGCACTGCACTTCACTGCACACTATACACATCGTTTGTAGGTCTGATATCACTGCCTGCTGGGCTGCCATTTGAGAGCACATGTAAGTCAGCCTTTGAAAGTTGATAGAAGCCCCACTATTGCAGATATGTGTGTTCAAATTGTGTTTGAACTATCTTCTTGGAATAGTGATATGCACACTCATGAGCATTCAACTATTTGCCATCTTCTATCAATAAAAGGTTATGCATTAGAAGATATTTTCTTTCAATGTATCTAAAATATGATACAAAGTCCCCTCTCTCCCTTTGTAATGTAGTCAAATTATAGGCTACTTTGTGGAATTATAACTTTCTTCATTAGTTTAATCACAGTACTTATAGTATTAATCTATCACACATTTAGTTTAATATTCTTGAATTCATTGAATAAAATATACATGCATTTTATTTAAATTCAATTTAGGCATTCTGCAATCAACACATTTTATGGGAACTTTTTCAGTTATTGTATAGATTTCTATTACTTTAAATTGCTTGCTCAGTTGGGAATTTACTGAAGGCCAAAGCATTATTTCTGATTAAAATTGTTTCAAAGGTGGTTAGTACTTTTATAACCTGATGTGCTTTTGAATTGAAAAATTATAATTTTGAATATAGTTTTACCAAATAATAGCAATGTTTACTACTTAGTACCTTCCTTTGAGAAAACAGAAAATATGAGGACTTTAATCCTTTCAGTTTACTTACCATTGAATGCTATATGTTTGTTCAAATAAAATCTTTTTTCTACCTCTGTCTTAATTTGCTATTTTTTAAAATGACTGAGTTCTTAATAATTCTTAGAGCTTATTCACCTTTGGGATTCATTCTTAATTTATGCTCACATTCTGCTTTGTTCCTGTGGAGAAAGTCAAAGAAACATACTGACTTCCTCCTCAACGAATTTGTTCCTTCCTCCTCCAACTCTGCTCTCTCTCTGACACTCATTTTGCCCTTGTTGACTCTCGTGCCAACAACTTTTTAAAAAATCTACTCTTTTTTTTCTCACGCTACCACCCTCAACCTGAATCTTTATCAAATCTATATCTGATTCATCAGTTTGCTTATTTCAGGTCACAACTTTTATGCTTTCCCCAAAAGCAATTGTAAAGTTTGGGGGACAAACATAGAGTATGTCTTTTTATTAGCCCCTCCCACTCATTTAAAAAAAATTGTGCTTTCTCCCTATATGTTTCTATAATTTCATCATCTCTCTAAACTCACTTTTCTATTGTCTCATTTCTCTTTGTATTTGTGAAAGGACAACCTAATATTTTTTGTCTTCTTTTTTGGTATTTCTGTTCTCCTTACTCATAATATTCTTAGCTATGTGAGGTACTGCATTTATCTCTGATTTCTTTTGTATTTAGGATCCATCTGTCAATGCTTTCTTTGATTTGTTTCAAGTCAGCTTTCTGGTTTGCACAGACATTACAATCTTTCTTACTACATTCACCTGTGCACTTTTAACCAAAAGCAGTGGCCTTATTGTGGACTAATCTTTATTCTCTTAGCTATTTTAAGTCATAATTAGTACTTTGGATGATTCAGAATCACAGATTCTGCAACTTTTTCACTTTCTCCTTCCTTCCAGCTTTTCTTTCTTGGCTGTCTGCTTGCTTGCTCATTCATTCATTCACTTATAGTTTCTATAAGATTTGCTTTTCACAGGGTATGTCCTGATGTATGTCTCTTCTAAGAAAATTTGCTAGACATGTTACATGTAATATGGAAGAATAGGTAAGAGAAAGAGGCTCTGGTAGTGTTTTTCTTAATGCATATTTTTAACCCATTGCCTGACAGTCTTCATCTACTTGATTTTTATTTCATGTAGCCTGATACATTGACTCTGTATTTTCCTATTTGTACTTCCTTGAGTCATCTTATACCTAGTCATGTTCTCTTTAATCTTCATCTAAGTTTAATATGAGAAGACTAAAATGGACTTTTAAAAATTTAATTTTTCTTAGTATTAGTTTACCTCCTGAAGAAGATTGCAATATGAAATATACATGCCAACATCATTAAGGCAGGGATTTTATGGCTATATAATTATATATAGTCAATGTTGTTAACTAAATGCATCACTAATAGCTCTTTCTCTACATAGCCACAAAAGAAGGAATGAAATAAAGAAAGGAAGGAAGAAAAAAAGAGAAAAAGAAAGAACTAAACCTAAGAGATGCAGGCCTTGCAGATCTTGAATAGTTTTACTTGAATCATTACTTCTCTAGGAAACTGTTTGTTTCTAAATTCAAACCTAAAGCTACAAACATTTTGAAATTTCATTTTCAATTCTTTTTGCTTTACAGTTAACTTTCAAAATACAAGTTGTGTGTGTGTGTGTAGCAGCATTATAAGTCTGGAACATAAAATCAAGAAAAGCAAGCGGGAGAGTTTTGACATTCCTTGTGTTCTGCTGCCCTAGATACAGCATCTTTGGGGATCTCCTACTGGAACCTCAAGAAGTACCCCTTTAACAATCTCTCACTTATGAAAACAAGTCTCTACTTCCTAACATTAGAATCAGGAGCCTTTAAATTTATTGTAACTTAATTTGCATGCAGTATAATTTTCATTTGAGTAAGAAATTGGTGAAAATCTACCAGATCAAAGAAGTGTTCATATAATGTGACTGAAAATTTATAGTTGGAAATTTAGTATCTAAGATGCCTATATTAAATCTATTTTCAAAATAAAAATCTCAAAGGAACTTGTCTCCTTTGGTATAGTAGAAAACAGTGAAAATAGTCAACTTCTTGATGATTTTCACTGTACTCATTTGTTAAATGAAATTATAATTAAATCTTCCAATTATCTTCCAACTTTAAGGAACTGTGTTTTTCATGGGTTTCTGAATTCCTATGTAGTTTGAATTCAGATGTTCTGAGCTAGGGCAGAACTACCAGTAGACTAATGGCCTTCAAAGTGTTTTTTTTTTTAAACTGGAACTCAGAGTATTATGTACACACACACACATACACACATATTTTACAAAATAATATATATATATTTTACTATATTTAGTATACCCTGTTATTTTTTCTTTTATGTTCAGTTTCATTGAAAAGGAAGTCCTGATTAAGACCTAGTAAATTTATTCCATGATTCTCTAAAGACAGTGGCTCAAAGTTTGAAATACATTGCTATGTGATACTGTTAATTTGACTAGACTAGAATATACCCAGTTTCCTCTTATATCTCGACATATATGTTTTAATATTTATTTTCTAGAATGGTAGAATGTATAAGCAAAAGTGAGTGAATCACTCATTTAATAATTCGCTTGAGTGTATAAAGTCATGAAGAGTAAATGGTGTAAAGATGGAGAGATGGTCCTTTACAATGTTCTTTCCATTATGATCTGTAAGCTTTGCTTTTTAATTTGTTTTTAAAGATTTGAGATTGCTGTAATTAATTTAGGATTTAACCTTTTTTTGTACTTCATTTCTCTCTCTCTCTCTCTCTCTCTCTCTCTCTCTCTCTCTCAGGCATTTCATCTTTGTCTCTGTCTGTCTCTCTCCCACACACACTCTAAGCGTATTGATTTATTGAAAATCAAGGTCACTTCTGTCTTGGGGATAAACAGGCCTATACTTGCTAGTGTGGCTCTTTTCATGAACTGCCTTTTCTCGTCCTGACACTAATGCACAGCTGGATGGAGGGAACAGGATGGCAGCTCTTCTCATACCCTCTAGGTCAGTGGCTTCACAGCAGAATCACCAGGGGAGTTTTAAGAATTCTGAGACCCAGATTTGCCCCTCACACCAAATACATCAAGATGAGACTATTTTGGTGGTGAGATCTGGGCATCAGTGTTTTCTAAAGATCCCTAAGTAATTCTAATGTTCTGCAAAGTCTGAGAACCATTCTTCCAGGTTTTTTGTTTCATTTGTTTTTATTTTTGTAGTGAAAAGGTTGAGGTTTTTTTGTTTGTTATAATTTTAACAGCTGGTAATGGTGGCAAACTGTATCTGTACATTATAATTTTATGCTTAGGAACTATGGTAATGGAAACTTTCTTAAAAATAAACACATACACTTAAAAATAATTATTTTCAAATAGCTTTCTATTTTTTCAAGCATGTGTCAGTATGGTTACCTTTTAGAACAGGCAGTCTATCCTCTTGAATGTAAGAAAAAAGTGACCTAAAGTATTCTGTCTTCTCACTTTCTGTGTGGAAGAATGCCACTTTTCCCCCAGTTTATTATGATGAAATATGATGATGATTGCAGTTTCCTGAAACCCTACAATCATCTGGATGATTGTAGCTTTTATCTGGATAATTCAAAATTGGAAGGTTTTCTGGAAATGTTGCAAGTTTGAAATCTCATGTCATTCTCTATAGAATAAATACCAGATTATCTAGAATAGTCTAATGAATAGAACAAATACAGAGTTCTAAGGGTGGGAAGTCAGTTTGGGCAATGCCAGCCCTATACCATATTTCAATTCAGTTATAGAGGTATACCTCTAAATACGTCAGATGGAAAAATTTCTTCTCCTCAGTACCTGCCAGATACAAGTAGCTTACTTACTCAGATAGCTCCATAGTCCATGGCATCCTCCCAAGTCATTCATTTTTAAGTGGTTGCATCCATTTGAGTCATGATATGAACATCACCCAGCACACTGAGTCACAAATTAATTTACATATTTGAGAAATTGTTGTATTCAGTATATTGTAGCAGATATGTCAGAGAAACTTTGCATTTTTGTTTTGTTCAGATTCAGAATCCACTCAAGTGTGGAAGGTTATCCCTAGGAACAAAAGTTAATATCAATTGATTTTATATTACATAATATTTATATGTGGAAGCATTATAACAACTAGAAGGGAGGATGAAATGATGTCTGTTTTCTGAGAAATATGATGAAGAACATGAAAATTCACCAGCTGTAGGTCTCAAAATGGCTAAAACTCAAAAGGTTAAAAGAAAAAGGCTTGGTTAAATATATTTTGGGAGTTTCTAAGCTTAAATTATTGGAAAAGTCTTATAGTTTTTGTTACATACAAACAATTTAGCTTGTATAATCTTTAGAAACTGCAGATTCTGGAATTTAAAAATAGAAGAGAACCAACTAGAAGAAAGTTAAAGTTAACTGATTCTACTTATTTCTTACACTGCTTACTACCCACTTCTCCAAATTTCATCTTACTACCCACTTTCTCCAAATATTTCATCTGTGCTGGAATTAAGTATTTATTAATGTTCAAGAAACTAGGCAGTCATATGACCGTGCCTTATTATAGCTCACTCCTAAATTTAGAAGTGTTCCCAGATTGAAAAATGGTAAAAGGATTAGAGAACAAATGCACAGTTTTTAATTTATGCCTTGTTTTGGATTTTATGTATATTTTGAAACTAGGTTTCATTATCCTAATCATTCTGTTCAGAACCTTTTAAAAGAGCGAAGTTGTGTTATAATTTTTTGAGGTCTCCAAATTTTATTTGTATAAATTATACTTCTTTTGTTTGTTCAATTAGCATCCTTCCTAGAAATGATTTATAATATTTTTTTAATATTCAGGCATTTCCTATTTCTGAATTATCTGTATACATCTTCTGCCAATCTTCATTACTTTTGCTTAATTATAAATTTTACTTAGGAAATTTATGGTAAAATGACATTTGTTTGTTGTGAATGCAATTTTGCAAGAAGGAGGACATAACAACTTGTAAAATGAAATCTTTGGACTGATGGATTTTATTTATCCTTGTTCTTTTTGCAGTCTTAAGCTGTAATTAAATGAAAAGGTTTTAGTTTATATATTTTGTTTTGTTTGTTTTTTTGCAAACCAAAAGCAACATTGTGATAGTTCATTTCATAGAAATTCTAATAAATATATCCTTATTATGGTGAACTGTTTAAGATAGAAATGCCTGGACCAAAGCTTAGGATTTCTTTGCCATTAGTTCAAAAGCCTCTCTGGTAGTTCCAAACTGAATGTCCCACCAATTTTCTCCTGTGGATTGCCATTGAGAGAAAAGTAATAAGACAGTGTTACATCCCTGTTTTATGTCTTTTTTAAGGGTTATTGTAGCTTAGGTGAATTTTTTTTTCCTCTTCTACCTCTTTTGCTTTCACAACTTTGAGAAATGAAAAGTAATTTCTCTTTACAGAAAGAGAAAAGACTGGGGATTCTTTATCTAACATAAACTGATATGACAAGAACTTTCCATATGGATTTGGTTACTATTTTAATTTAGCAAGCCTTTGTTGATTGCAGACCATGACTGAGCCATTATATAAGGCACCAAGGAGATTGTAGGATGAATTAAATACAGATTCTCTGTGATTTGTGGAAACACTATACTATAAGATCAAAAGTGATGAGCCTTGAGTTCTAGAAATAAGCATGGAAGAAATCCTTTGGGAGCATAGGGGAGAGTTGATTAAGTTCTGTAAGGAATCATGGAGGGCTTTATGGATGGGATACTTGTTGAGGCTGGACTTTCAGAAGTCCAGGAGGTAAAAAAGTTTCTGCACAAAAAAAAAAGTCATAAACAAAAAAACCCCAAAAATCTGGGAGTTAGGGGAGCCAGGGAGAAAAGGCCTACTTAATAAATAGATGTTTTTGATGCTTGGGAAATAGAGTATGTAGAGAAGGTAAAAGGAAGCTAAGATTAGAAAGGCTGAGTGCCATGTAATGGACTATTTTGCATGTTACAATGAACTGGGCCTCTAATTTAATGGAAATAAGTGATTACATTTAATTGACTTAACTGTAAATTCTATTGGAAGAAGTCATGTTACTACAGTGCAACTTACATATTCCACTTAACAATATATTTGGACTATATTCCTAATTCGATACACATTGATCTCATTCCTTTTAACATCTTTACCATTAGGTTATATAAATAAACCATACCTAACATAACCAGTCCCTTTTTATGTGCATGGAGCTATTCCCAGGTCTTTGCTACTATAAAAATTGATACAGTGTACCTTTACCTTTTTATACTTGTATTAGATATTGTGTTAGCTTTTCATTGCTATGACAAAATACCTGAGAAAATCAACTTCAAGGAATAAAGACTTGTTTTAGTTCAAGGTTTCAGGTCATAGTTGCTTGCCCCATTGCTTTGAACCTTTGGCAAGGCAGAGTATCATAGTGGGGAGCACATGGTGGAGCAAAGCTGCTCCCCTTTTGTCCATGGTGAAGTGAAGAAAGAGAATGAGGAAGGGGCTGAGGACACGATGTACCTTTCCAAGGCATGCCCCTAGTGACCTACTTCCTCCAACTAGGCTCCACCTTCTACAGTTTCCAGGACCTCCCAAGGGGCCATTCAATTATGAACCCATCAATGGATTAATTCAGTGATAAGATCAGAACCCTCCTGATCCAATCACTTCCCTCTGAACACTGCTGCACTGGGGATCAAGTCTTCAACACATGAACCTTTAAGGGACATTCCAGATCCAAACTCTTACAGATATCTATAGGATAAGTTACTAAAAGTGGAATTTCTGGGCTATGGGCTGTATCAATTTATAGTTACTCCATAAGTATATGAAAATTTGTTCCCCCACCCTCTCACCAGTTCCAACTATGTCAGTCTTGACATAATTAAAAAGTTGATCTTATTGATAAAATTAGAAATTGGCATCTAAAATAGGAAGGTATCTACTAACTAGGGAACATATAACTCTGGGGAATGTGTAATCTTGGGATGGGATGGTATAAGTGAAAATGTATAGGAATAATGTGACATGCCTTTCTAGATTGTTAATTTTTCTTAAGAATTTGGCAGGAGTACATGTTATTTTCATTTTAAAACAAGCTGAAAAATTTGAAGGTAGAAAGTAGAATTTATATGATTTCTTTTTTATTAATAAAAATAAGCATTTATTCTACTTTATTATTAAATTATATTTAATATAGCACCTTGTCTATTGGAAATTACAAATTTTATTGCTGTCTTATCCAACAACCTGTTATAAAACATAAAGTCTTGCTTCACTGCTCAACCCAAACTACCAATATACAATAAGAAAAAGGAATGGCAAATTTCTTATTTATTTTAATATTCTGATAGAATTGTTGCATATACAAATCAAAAGGTGCCAAAGTAGAATTTAATTATCACCTACTTTTCTTTCTTTTTCCCTTTCAAGTTGTAAGTAAACTATTACATTGCCTTAAATAAACTTCATTATAATATGTTCCCTATACATTTCACTTTTAATTTAAAAAGAAACTTTTTATTTTAGTTTTATTTTTTATGGTACTAAGGTTTGAACTTACGGGCATCTTATCACTGAGATACATACCTAGTCCTTTTCATTTTTTATTTTGAGACAGCGTCTTTCTAAGTTGCTGAGGTTGTCCTTGAACTTGTTGTCCTTTGCTTCAGCCTCCTGAGTGGCTACCAGTGTGCACCCTCACACCTGATAGAAAGTAATTTTTAAACTTTACGATGTCTTTCTGTTACTTCATAATTTACATTACTTTCTTAAGTGGTAGATGAACTGGGGAGAACAGAGTCTAATTCAGATTTAAGATATATTCAAAAGAAAGAAGCAATAACTGACAATTATTAATATTTTTGTCTGTTATTCCCAAGGAGGATGGCTTGGGAATCAGACTTTAAATATTTTTAGCCACAAAACTCTTAAAACTCATTGACATGCAGAATATAAAATAGGTAAATGTGGATCTGTTCTATTGGAAGAGGGGGAGATCCTGGCTTTCTGTTTGCTGGGCCTCTTCTTCTGTTCTTCCATTGACTTCTGATATTGTTGCACCAACAATACCTAGGTTATTGGGAACACAGGGCGGAAAAAATACTCTCTTGAGTGGTCTCGATGCCTCTGCTTTTCATGAGATGCTAGATGAAAATCTTTAGATTGCTTGATGGATTGATCTATTTCTACTTTATTCTCAGAAGACAATAAATCCTGAATTTGATATGTGAAATTATAAAGGCTCAAGTTTTCAGGTTCCAAGTTTTTTGCCTGAAGCAGACAGGTCTTAGAACTTCATTTTCTTCATATTCTTTATTGATTTATGTCATCAAGGCAAGCATAATAATAAATTAAGTAACTCTGTGACCCTCAGAGAAACTTCTATTGTTATTCATGGATCCTTTCTCTATGATTTTTTTTTTTAAATATGAGACTTTAAAGAAATGTTACACCTGGGTTAGATGCTTTGGACTCTGCTCCTGACTTCCAGGATTTCCTAAGCCAAAATAGTCATTCTAATGGAAAACTTAAAAAATAACTCACTAAATTTTATGATAATGTTTGTCCTTGTAATAATCACGTGTTTCTGAGATATGTTAAGTCTGCTCGGTGATTCTAAAGGTAGATTTATTCCAGACATTCTACCTTAAATAGTGTTTGATAATAGATCTGGCAACAAGGCTGTAAATTAATGGCATGTGGTGAAAGCCATTAATGCCAGTTCTGCACATTAAATTTTATGATTTAGATGAGCACAATGGGTCACTCCTATAATCCAACTACTTGGGAAACTGAGGCAGAAGGATCATAAGTTTGAGACCAGCCTGGGCAACTTAGGGAAACCCTGTCTCAAAATAAAATAAAAAGCTGTGGATGTAGCTCAGTGATAGAGCATTTGTTTAGCATGTGTGAGGCCCTGGGTTTAATCCCCACTACCACCAAAACAGACAAACAAACAAAACTTGTCATTAAACCCAGAAGGAGATTGGAGGTGTCATAATGTACTCCTATTGATGTTCAGAAATTATGTCTATGAAGTATGAACCCAGATAGAATTGAAAAGATAAAAATGTTATTGAGATTTAATTTTCTTATTTTTCAGTCAACATTTAGTAGTAGTAGACTTTAACAATGATGAAAAGAGTACTCTAAACTTTGAATGTCTGGGATAGTCCTCCATATGACAGTGTGCAAGTCCACTGACTTTCTTACATAATGCCCTATCTCACAAAGGTATTAACTACATTAAATTATGGATTTATTAACATTTTTATTTTTTAATGTTCTTTTCACTTTCAACTAATGAATGGATAGGAAAGAACTAGATGTTCTTCATTTTATAATGAATTTCATAGCTTCTATAGTTCTGATCAGCAGCATATGAATCCTCTGACCATTTTAATCATATTTTTCTTAAAGAAAATATTTATGAAATGCTAATAAACTATTAAGTGAACAAGTAATACAATATGTGATAATTTTTACACCCTTCCTGCAGTGTGTAAAATTTTAATACAAACTTGGTGTATACTTGATAACAATTTACATGTTTATTTTACCATCTGGTAAATGTGTAAACGATATTTTGAGAAGCACATTTCGTATTCACTTTAACAACTTATCCTTGACAATATGTGCCCTATCTTATGTATCGACTGGAAGGATCTTGGAATTTTTTGAAAAGACGCATCCAGGAAAAAAAAATTCCTGTCCTCGTTTGTTTGTTTTAAAAATTATGGAAATTTAAGATTTAGGTTTTTATACCAAACTGAGGAATTGTGTTGTTTGCTGACTTTTACCAGACATCCTGCTAATTAGGGTAGAATAATCAGAACCACTTCCAAATATTATATCATGTACATCAAACCAGGTTTCCCACTAACACTGCAGGCCATGTAGGTAGCAACAATAAAATAAATATGATTGTGTGTGTTGTTGTATAACAGTATCACGTCTTTTCCAGAGTGTTTGGCTTGCTATCACTTGTGTCTAAATATGGGAAAATCATTTTTTCCAATGTGCTGCAGTGAACCTCAAGTGGATAGCTTTTATCAAATACTTTAACAGCATTTACAACATTTTGGCCTTCTGCCTTTTTTATTTCATTCTTTTTGCTTATTGGTCTCACTGGAATAAATCTCAGGGACTTACACAAAACAAGCAAACAGATGATTCCCTATTTAGTTTTTGTTTTAATGCACTCTTTCTTAGCTGGTAATAATCTGAGAACCTTTGTAAAATTTCATGGACTACCTCTACATGCTAATTACCATCTGCCCATCTATAATAAGGGGTTGATAAGCAAATTGTAAATGCTAGCTTTAACAAACTTATTCCTCATCACAAAATCTTTCCATTGAGATCAAAATACAACTCAAGACCACATTTTTAATCTATTAGATTTAGAAATCAAAGTACAGGGCCATCTTAGAATATTTCTGTCAATGAATCATATCATCTATTGCTTTTTAAATTCTAAATAGCAGTTTGAAACCCCTCAGATTAGTTTCCCTTATCATTTGTCTCCTTGTAGAATGCCTATCTTACTGTTAATGATCATGTAACAGAATTCTGAGAAATATCTGAGTACATCTTTATCTACAGCTGATTTGAGTGAGTTGCATTGTTCCTGATGCTTTATAAAGCTTATAACCTACTTTCTGCAACAACCGTGCAAGATGAACAGCAGCTTTGCCTTCAGATAAAAAGATTGAGGCAAAGGAAATTCAAACCATGTAAACCTTCTTATGGTTATACAACTAGTAAATGTTAGTCAACAATTTAATACCAGGTTAGCTCACTTGAAACCATGCTCCACCATTGCCTCAAAATTTATTAGTAAGGAGAATATAGAATCTGATTTTAGTGAAATAATTTAAATGTGCAACATAGTGCCAATTTGTCTTAGAAGGATAAAGTTGCCTGATACAGGCATGAAATGGTGAGGTAGAGACTGGGATGACAGAAGAATGGAGATCTTAGAATCCACACAGTACTTTGATTTTTCTAAAATCTGCTTCTGTTAGAGCTATTATTCAATGCATCTAAACCTCACCTCAAGCCAATGTGCTTAGGTTTACTTTGTCATGAAGTGGATTTGAAATTCAAATCAAGTACTTAAGAGTCAACTAATATTTGATTAAAAAAACAAACAAAAATAGTATTTCAGACACCATGGCAACTCTGGAAAACAGTTGATTATTTTTAAATAACAAGTATTATAATGATAATATTATTAACAAATACTTATTGAATGCTTCCTTTATCACACTCTTCTAATTTCTTAAACATATACTAACAATCCCGTGAGATACCTGCTATTATTATTTCCATTTTGCAGATGAAGGAACTGAAACAGAGAGTTTAAGTATCTTGTCTAAAGACACAGTAAATACTAGTTGAACTCAGATGATCTTGTTTCAGAATAATGACTATTAGTAGTGTGGCATTAAGTATTAAGATAAATGAGATGGTAACTGATCTATTTCTCATTCAGGACTATTACTGCAAAAATGGATATGAAGAAAAACAATTGTATCAAATACAAATTAAAAACTCAGGAAGGAAATAAATCTACAATGATTCTTTAGTCCTTTAGTTTATTTAATTATGTAAAGTAAGAGCAAGCCAAATAGATACTTAGCTTTTCACTTTTCAAAACAGAATTAGGGTTTTACTTTAGGCATATAGTATTCATTATTTCTTCCAAATGGAATAATAGGAAAATATGTTGTTTGTGAATCTGCCAAACATTCCTCTTTTCATGTCTTATGACTATTGTTCTCAAATGGAATTATATCAGAATTAAACACAGTTAAGTGTGTAAGCTTCTTTTATGGCCAATGAACTGAAATGGTTTTACCTTTTGTTCAGAATTATCAGTGCCTCAGTGATACTTTTGTTGTACAACTTCTTTTATATAATAGAAATAAAATATATCTGGTAAAGTAGTTATTATTTTATATTAGAGAAAAGCATTTTCACCCATAAAATTGCATTATGTTTTGAAATTATCAGATTTTATTTAGCATGCCCATACAATTTATCCTGGTAATAAATTAATATGTACAGTTATAAAAAAATGTTTGGTGCTATCCAAGAAAAACGCTTCTGAATGTGTAAAGTATATGCAGAATCCTTTAAACAGCTGACTTAATTTTCAAACTTCAGAAGTGTGGTAACATCAAGTTATTGAAGAAAACTGGAGTTTCATTCCCTGTAATTTACGTTTCAGACAGTTCTGAGTTTATAAAGATTTCAATTGCCTTTTCTGTTCTGGCAAGCTCCCACCCCTGAAATGAGAACTGACAGCTGAAAACCTCCGGATTGCCTCTCTTACCTATACAGGTGAGGAATCCACTGGTCTGGCCTCATACTCCAGAGCTAATCATACAGAGCCTGAGTTAAATCAATTCTCAGAGTGCTCCACAAATGGCTGCGGGGCTAAATAAGACACAAGCATCACTTAGAACTCCAGTCATACCTGAAAAACCGTGGTTTTATGTTCTCCTTAATATAGGATTAATTCCTGGTTTGTTCTTTGTAGTTCTCAAATGTAAGTTACCTGGTTGTTTTAAAACAAAATCATTCCCATTATTGCAATATATCAACAATCAGTGACTGCCAGTGCTGTTTATATTTCTTTTCCCATGGGATATTTGAACTTGCGTAACTTTTCTTCCTATATATTTTTAAAGAAAGGACAATATTTGTGGAATTAATCAGAAGCTTGTTAAATTTTTAGGGAGTCATCTAGTCACTCATTTGGTCAATAATAATAGTCAGAACCTTTGAAAGAAGTTGCCAAAATAAAAAAAAAGTAGTTTTTAGTTTTTTCTTTCTTTTTTTAAACAGTATCAACTAAAATACTTACATAGGACAAACACATGGTAGGCCTAATTATAGGGTATTTAAGCTTACAGATCAAGTTGCTTTGTGTGTGTGTGAGTGATAGCTTTTGCTCAAAAGTTGAATATACACTTTATATGGTTTATATTATTATTGTTTTCCTGCAAGAAATATCTATTTAAAAGTAAAAATCTTTTGGTACAGTTTTGTTTGTTTGGTACTACAGTACCAAAAACACTTTACCACTGAGCTAAGTCCCTAGCCTTTTTATTTTTCATGTTGAGACAGGTTCTAAATTGCTTAGGGCCTCACTAAGATGCTGAGGCTGGCCCTGACCTGGAGATCCTCCTGCCTCAGCCTCTGGAGTTGCTAAGATTACAGGTATGCACTAAGATTACAGTGCCAGGCTGGTACAATTTATTATTAACCAAATGTGTATATTTATACCAATATTGAAATATGAAATCAAATTTCAAAAGCAAATGTATATTTTTTATCCAATAATGATATTTGCCAAAGAATTTCCCATTGAATATTCCCTCTCATGAGTCTTTTTTTTTATTATTGTTAGTCTCAAAATGTAAATTTACTTTTTCTTAAAGAAGGTGCAACTTCTATAAAAAGGGAAACAAATAGGACATGCAAAAAATAGTAATAGAATTTCTTTTATGTTTAAGGGGCTTATTTTTATAGTTCCAAATAAATATAGCTATGTGCAAACTGAGAAACATTTCCTCCCATAGTTTAAAGATGTTTATTTTGACACTGCAGGTTTATCTTGGGAGCAGAATGTTTGCCTCACATAAATAAGGCCCTGGGTTCAATCTGCAGCACCACAAAACAAATGCAAAACCAAAATTGTCTCTGTGTTTTTATGAATGGACTTTTTATTTTGTGGTCTCAGTTTTCAAATAAAACATCCATAAGAAGGAGTGAATACTTCTGAATACTTATTTTTGATAGTTTATTTCATACCTTATAATGAAACAATTGAGCCTATTTGTGAGACAAAATCTTCAAAATCCATTTCTGTGTCTATGGTGGTAAAATGATCTGAAATTGTATCACATATTTTTTTCTGGCAGCACTGCTCTGCCTCCTCCCACTCCAAGAGTGCCCTTCTGAATAAACTGTAGGTTTGCCTATAGACTGAAGATAGAATTGTAACTCTTGTTCTTGACAGTCCCAGGCTCCTTAAACTTGTATCTTTGTCTAATAAACTGCTTCTCTAGTCCTTTTCGAGTAATCTCAACCTCTTCTTTTCTCCCATATCTATTGAAATTTGCTTGAATATCTTACTAGTTGTTCTTAACCATAGCTGCTCATTAGAATCACTTGTTATGCTTCAAAATGAAACAAAACAACACAAAAAAACAACAGATGCCCAGGTTAAAACAAGAATGTTTGGAGCAGAAGCTAGGGCATTAGTGTGTTTAAGAAGTATCCTAGATAATTCTAATGACTAACCAGGGCTGAGCACCACTGAGCTAAAAGGATGAAATGCTTGCTTCAGAAGTCAGCACAAAGTTGGGCAGAAATTTGGGCCTGGAGTCCTTCTGGTATCCCTAAACTCACTTTGTGTAGATAATGTCTCCTTTGCTTATTCATAAGGCTAGCCATGGTGGTGTTGGTAATCCAGGCAGGAGAAGCTGTTTAGAAGTATGTATCTACTAAAAGCCTGTAGAATTTAATTCATGTTTATCATCCCCAAGTAGGAAACAAGAGGTCAGATTTATCTGTCCTGACTTCTAAATTATGTTAGTATTTGGCATTTTAAGTAAAAGTTATTCTGATTTACTCTATTTCTGCTTAGTGGTTTGCAAAAATTTCAGTATATTATGTAATGGGAATTGATGCTGGCTTTGACAACTTATTCATTATTTGAATACCTTTATAGAAGAAAATAAAAACAACTCCCCTTTTTGGATAGGTCAATAAATAATAGCCAGAACTTGATTAAATCCAGTCACAAGTGCTGGCATTTAGATTAGGTGCTATCTGAAACTTGCATGGATTAATCGATTCTTTTCTTTTAAAGATCTTACACTGAGTTGCACCATAGTGGATCAAATACTTTTAATTAACTCAAATGAAAGCAGTATCCAGCACCTACCTATGGTTTCAGAAATTGTTTTGCTGTTTGGTGGAACTAAAATAGCACAGACTATTTGATGGAACCTGTTCAAACTGGTTCTTAAGGAATTAAGATAATTTGAAGAATCTTTAAAGCTTATATTACATTGGATTAAGTAGATTTTTGTAGAAAAACTAATTTTACATAGGAATGAAGTGTGGCACAGGGACTCTCTTTGGTGTCTGTAAGTTATTTAATTTTGTTGAGTCATTATTTCTCCCTCAACAATTTGAGTCTGATGTTTCCCTGTACATATTATAGAGACATTTTGGGAAAGAAGATCCTGCAATAAATGAAATATTATTGATCCCTCACTAAAGCTATGTTGAAGTCATTTAATAAGATATGTTATAAAGCCGGGCGTGGTGGCGCATGCCTGTAATCCAAGTGACTTGGGAGGCTGAATCAGGAGGATCGCGAGTTCAAAGTCAGCCTCAGCAACTTAGCGAGGTCCTAAGCAACTCAGTGAGACCCTGTCTCTAAATAAGATACAAAATAGGGCTAGAGTTGTGGCTCAGTGACCAAGTGTCCCTGAGTTCAATCCCTGGCTCAAAAAAAAAGTTATAAAAATAGTGGATTATAGCACTAAAATTGCTTATATTATTAAGAATGCAACACAAAAGGTATAAGGTATCCCCACAGCACTTTGTATTACCTTTTCTATATCATACAGTTGACTGTACTTAATGAGTGGCTTTATTTCTTCTACTAGACTTTGATGATCTTGAAAGTGGGGGCTCTATTTGTCTTCACGTTGAGTCCAGTATAGACCTTGGCATGTAATGGATTCAGTAAATGTCTGCTCAATGAATGTTACTTATATCTTTTAGGTAACTATTTCATCATCTTACAAAAATTAATATATATTTCTTTCTTTTTTGGGAGGAGTATTATTTGAAAACATATTTTCTGTGTCTGAAAATGCAAACATAAATTTTTAGAAGATTCATTGCTTTTGAAGTGGTGCATTGGATCTGGAAGTGAATAATATTAAGACATAACAACTATTGGAGGACCAAGGCCTGCTGTTTGGTAGTAGGCAGTGAGGTGTTCAGAAGGATCATGGGCTTTAGAACTAGACAGACCTGGATTTGACTTCGCCACTTTCAAGCTGGGTGATCCTGGGCAAATTAATGTTTTAGTTTCAATTTCTTTGTGAAATAGGGATAATATTATTTACTTTGTAAACTAGTTGTCACGATTAAGTAGAATCCTTGGTAAAACCTCTGACAAATGTCTTGACTTAGTAGAAACCATGATAGCTGTTATTAAATAAGTTAGCAAACAGATTCCTTTCAGGTGGAAAATGATTTTAAAATGTGCTTGTATTTTCCAGATGGTCTTTTCAATTAAATAGAAATCTCTGGTTTTTCTCTTTTTCTTTTACTTTAATTTTCTGGAAATTAGCTTCTAAATGTTTTTAAATTAAGTGTTATGGAAGTTGCATAAAATGTATTTTACTCTTTGCTGATAAGGGATCTTGTACTATCAGAGGATTACAAGATGAAGATAAACTGGTGGTTTTCATACTAGCCCCTGTTAGCCTGTCACCAAACTACCATACAATTTGGAGCATTTGCTGGTGTTGGCTCAAGAGAGGCCAATCGAGACACTAATAGCTGCATTTTCTCCATGAATACACCCTTGGATCACACATAGAATTCCTATTAACAGCAATGTGAGTTAAACTTGTAAATCCCTTATGCATTGATGGGAGAATAGACCTTTTAGTTTACTTAGCCATCTTCCAGTTATTTGGCACTTTCCCCATCCCTTGTGAGTTCTCCAACATTTTCATTAAAGGCTTTTCTATTTTCTATTCTGCTTCATTCAGTTTGGGTTGTAATTCATGTTGGCCTGATGCCTTGGCAGCAATGAATGATTCTAATTGCCTCACTATCTATCTAGTCTGGCCTACTCATAAAGCCTTTCAACTTTTCATTCAAGCTTCCTGCAGTATCAACTTCATGGGTCACAAACTTCCCACTCATATCTTTTCATTGCATCTTAGCTGCTTACTTCTTATGTATTTAAGAAACTCAAGAGAGTTCATCATTATTTCATTCCTTTTCTGTTACACCAACTTATCCTTTTTGTAAAATTAAAGCAGTACTGCCGAAACCTAAGGATGCAATGACGACTTTTGTCCAGATATTGTATCAGAAGAGCTAGATACCCCAGTTCATATTTACTCCAGTTAGCTGTAGTAAAGCATTAGAAATGAGAAAGAACATTTTAAGTGTTCTTCTGTATTTATTCAGATACCTCTTTCACTTAGTTCCAATTTTTTGCCCACCCACTGAAATACACTATTTTTCTTTTCTGATCACGAAGATAGGCATAGTATGAGGATCATAATGATAAACTGAAAACAAAGGACCTGCTTTGAACTCATGATTTTCTGGCACACAGGAAGGCTGCTCCTGTACTCTGTATAGCATGGGTGTTCTGTTTGATTCTGTGTGGCAATGATTATTTTGGAGATTTTATGGGAACCTTTCTCATATGACAAAAAAATGTAAACAGCCCCATAACATTTTTTAAAAAAAACATTTCATATTAACAGATCATGAAGTATTTAATTTTTGCCTTATTCCCCCACTTTTAAATATTCTTAACATTTAAAAAACTTTGTAGTTTAGAAAATTTAAAATGTTATGTACTATTACTATGCCCCACCCCCCTGCACCCTCACTTATCCATTCTTTGCTAGATTTAGAGACTTTTTTTTCTAAGTAGTTTTTTTTTTTTTTTTTTTTTTTTGGGTGGCAAGACTCCTTTATTGTATACTTCTATAATATATGAAGTATATTTTTATAATATCTGAAGTCGCCATTTTTCAGCAAAGAGATATGTCTCTCTCATCCATCAGCGAAGGTGATAATTGTCAATTATTGTTTAAACTATGCAACATGAGATTTAAAAATCAACCATTCCTTCATTTATTATCTAGAATATTTACAAAAAGTATTACACTCCTTATTTAGCTAAAATAAGATATTTAAAACCTTTCCCTTTATTGTCAATTTTCAAAATAATATGTTGGTCCACCAATTTTCCAAAGGTGACCAGTGAGATGTTTTCTCTTATCATTATGAACTCATGGATTTAAACATATTTAAAGCATGTCATTCCATTGTAGCTATAATCAGTGTTTCATCTTGGCCTATCCACTATAAGTCTTGACTTCTTTTGGCAGGACTTTCACTAATTTCTGATTTCATTCATTCCTTTCTCACATAACAGGACATTTTTCTCTTCATCTTTAATTCTAAATGGTTCATCTAAATTCCCATTTCCCACCAATTATGTATTCTTTAATGACCTTTACTTCATTGGAAATTAGAAGCCACATCTGGTTACTAAAAGTGGTCATTGCTACCACATTGGTCCTTTCAGTGTGAAGGATTGCTCATATAAGTACACACATATACATGCACATACCCTTAATAGGCCTATAAAATAAAACACATCATGGGTTAGGACTTTCAATTCTGATGCAGGACTCTAGAGTTTTAATTTACACATCTTCAATCTTAAATTTTTATTCCCTTTTTCTCATGCTGAAAAATTCCTGTTTACTATCCCAGCAATCAGATTGTGTTTTCTCCAAGATGTACTCAGAGTCCACAATAACAATACTAACAGCACTACCAAAATATGATTATTGAAAACAGTTGGAGATTTTTAGGGTTTTTTTAACCCTAGAATATCCCAGTAGGTACAGCCTATCACTGTGTTTTTAAAAAATATATGTTTTTTAGTTGGAGGTGGACACAGTACCTTACCTTTATTTTTATTTTTATGTGGTGCTGAGGATCGAACCCAGGGTCTCACATGTGTTAGGTGAGCATGCTACCACTGAGCCACAACCCCAGCGCCAATCACTGTGTATTAAGGAAAGTGCAATGTTTCATTCTTGTGGCTGTGCCATCAACTAGTGTGTTAAGAAGATAATGGCCTCCATAAAATGTCCATGTCTTAATCCCTGGAATTTGTGACAAAAGGGATTTTTGAAAATATGGTTAAATTAAGCATTTGACTAGGGAGATTTTCTTAGACTGTTTGGGTTGGCTCAGTATAATTGCATGGACTCTTAAAAATGCAAGGAGGCAGAACAGGAGTTGGAGTGATGTGATATGAGGACTCAACCCAGCATTGCTGGTTTTGAAGATGGAAGGAGGCTGTTGACAATGCATGGTACTGTTTCCCAACCCCCACCCCCACCCCATAACTAGAATACACAGATCTGGCAACCAAATACTTGAAAACAAGGAGAGCCTTGTGCTTACTGTAAGTATGTATAACGATCCATTTGTAAATATTTAGCTGTGCTTATACTTCTAAGGTTCAATAGTAAGAAAAGATTGTTCATCAGAGGAAGGTGTCTGACTCTTCACTTTTAGCATGGACAGTTGATTGTTAAAAAAATATTGATGAAATATTGATAGTTTTTGACTAATAGCCAGTGGGCACTGAGTCTTCCTCTTACAATTTTGTTTCCATTAGACTACATTCAGGCTTCAAGTATCATTCATTTCTCCCCTCAGTTCACCAGATGTTTTCAGTGTAGGATTCACTTATCAGGCAATGTGACTTCTGCTTTGTGTGTTCATTGGATGAGTTGGTATAGGGCAGTACAGAATTATTTGTTCTGTGAGCCATTCTGATATTTAACAATGATTTGTGGAAATGATCACATATGTCTCCAAGTAAACAAAAACGAAAGTATGTCCCTGCCTCAACTCTCTCGGCAGAATCCCCAAAATTCCAGAAGCCATCCTGCACCACCCAATGTGGAGTATGGAGAAGTTAGAGTGAAAAGAGGCAGTGGTCTTAACTTAGTGTGGTTACGCTATATTGCTTTTGTAAATCTTAATAAAATGTATTGCCCTGAGAACCCATTGCTAAAACCAGTTTGGAAGAGGTTTTTATTAGTTTCCTATTGTTGCTGTAATGAATCACCACAAACTTGGTTGTGAAGTCAACAGATTTATTATCATACAGTTCTAGAAGTCAGAGGTCTGAAGTGGACTAACATCAAGGTGTCATCAGGATTATATTTCTAAAGGAGGCTCTCTGTGGAAGAATGTGTTTCTTTTTCCTTTTTTAGTTTCTAGAAGTTGTCTGTATTCTTGGCTAGTAGTTCCCTTCTCCCATCTTCATAGTCATTGGAGAGCAACTTGGAATCTTTCTGACTGATTCTCTGCACCCTTTTGCAGAGGTCCTGTGATTACAAATGGGCTACAGGATAGTCCCTCATCTCAAGATCCTTCATTTTGTCCCATTTTCAAAACAACTTTTACCAGATGTATTAGTCAGGATTCTCTAGTTATATATCATGTATATAATTACAAATACTTATAATTAAATTTTTGTTATTTGGCTATTATCTCAATAAATAATTATAAATCATATCAGTGGTTCTTGAGGTTGGTTTTGCCTCTAGGAAACATATATCAGTGTCTGGAGATATTTCAGACTTTCACAAGTGGGGAGGGAATGTACTGGTTAGAAGACAGGGATGTGTCTAAACATTCCATAATGCACAGACAAATAATTATCTTGTCCATAACGCTAAGACTGAGAAACCTTGAACTAAATATATTACAAAATTTATTATTAACCTGTGCTGCTCTCCTCTTCATTCTCTCATATCTGAAGTCAGTATTGTGATACATGTGTTGTTTCCTCAGATGGTTTAGGTTGGTGACATAATCTCTGTATTCTTATGTCTATAAACATCTTTATTGTACTTGGCAAGTGAATGGTATATATTTTTTCATTGTAAAATAGATTTTTTTGAATGATATCTTGGCTAGGTATAGGATTTTTGAATTCCATTATACTTCTAAGTATTCTGTCAATGTTATTTTCCATTTTCTAAAGTTACTGGTGCCAATTTAATGTTTTCCTTTTCCTTTATAAATAATTTATTCTTTAGTTCTAAAGTTTGTTATATTTTTGTCTTTGAAACTTGGGACTTTTTACTAGGATATACTTAAGTTTCCCTCCCTCCCTCTCTTCCTTCCATCAGTGAACTATTTCAAATATAGGATTCAATGTTTCATATTCTCTCTCTCTCTCTCTCCTCCTCCTCCCCGTCTACTCCTCCTCTCCCCCTCCCCCTTTCCCCCCTCCCCCTCTCTCCTCTTCCTCCTCCTCCTCCTCCTTCTTTGTTTTTTGTTTGTTTGTTTGTTTGTTGGGCTGGGGATAGAACCCAGAGCCTGGCACATGCTAGGCAAGCACCAGCCCTTTTAATTTTTATTTTCATTTTTATTTTGAGACAGAGTCTCACCAAGTTACTGAGGCTGGTCTTGAACTGGTGATTCTCTTGTTTTGGCCTTCTAAGCTGCTGGGATTACAGGTGTGAGTCACTGCTCCTGGCTCCATCTCCTCTCTTTCTTGGACTTCTATTTCATATACATTAGACTGTTTGACATTGTTTCATAGGTTATTACATTATTTCTTTTTTCCATGCTATATTTGTGAAAAGTTTTTGTTAATATGTCTTCATGTTCATTGATCTTTTATTTTCTATTATCTGATCTGCTATTAGTTCTTTTGGGTGAATTTATTATTTTTGACGATGTATTTTTAACTTCTAGAAATTCCATTTGATTCTTTTTAAAACATTGTCTTTTTCTCTTTTCATTATATTCATGTTTTCCTTCAAGTATTTGAACAAATATAATAGCTTTTAACATTCATATCTGCATATTCCATCATCTCTGTAATTTCTGTGCCGTTTCTTATTTTTTTGTTATGGTTCATATTTTTTATTTCTTTGTATATCTAATAACTTTTTTCTTTCTCGTTTCTTTGGGTTTTATTTGCTCTTCTTCATATAACAGTTTCTTAAAGTCTATGCTAATGTTATTGATTCAGGACATTTAGATTTCCATTTATGCACTGCTTAGGGGCATTCCACAAAGTTTAATATGCTGATGTATTTCACTTTATACAGTTAAAATATTTTATTATTTCCTGTGACTTCTTTTTAGTATTTATTTAGAAGTAGGTTGCTTAAGTTCCAAATATTTAGGAATTTCTCTCTTTATATTTCTTTTTTTTTAGTGCCAGGGATTGAACCCAGGGGTGCTTAACCACTGAGACCTATTCAGCTCTTTTTATTTTTTATTTTGTGACTGGGTCTCTATAAATTGCTGAGTGTCTTGCTAAGTTCCTGAGGCTGGCTTTGAATTCACAGTCCTCTTACTTCAGCCTTCTGAGTTGCTAGGATTATAGGCGTGAGTCACTCTTCCTGGCTTCATCTTTATCTTTATGTTACTGATTTCTAAGGTAATTCTAATATCTAAGATCATGTTTTGCATGATTTTGATTCTTTTAAATTTGTGAAGGTTTGTTTAATGATCCAGAGTGTGGTCTCTCTTGGTGAATATTCTATATCTGCTTTTTAAAGGAACATATGTCTCTGTTGAGTAGAAAGATTTGTGTCAATTAGGATAAGTTACTGTTTTGGTTTTCTATATTTTTATCTTCTATTTTTTTCTATTGATTTTTGATGGAAGAGCTGAAATCTTTAGCTATAATTTGTTTGTTTTTCATTTGAGCTCTGTTAGTTTTTGCTTCATGTATTTTGAAACTCCATTTTTTTATTGTTTTGTCTCTGCTGAATATTGAACTCAATCAAGGTTTTGCATATGCCAAGTATACCTTCTACCACTAAGCTTTATCTCCAGCCCAATGAAGCTTTATTATCTATTGATAATGCCTTTTTTAGGATTCTGATGTGAAATCTTAGTGAGTTTACATTTTAATCATTTATATGTCCTTTTTAATTTTTTTTGGTGGGGGGGGGCACTGGGGATTGAACCCAGGGATTCTTAACCACTAAGTCACATCCCCAGCCCTTTTTATTTTTCATTTTGAGAGAGGGTCTTGCCAAGTTATCTAGGGCCTTGCTAAATTGCTGAGGCTGGCTTTGAACTTGTGATCTCCTGTTTCAACCTCCCAAGTTGCTAGAATTATAGTGTGTGCCTCTGTGCCTGGCCCTCTTTAATTTTTATTTATTTAATTTTAGTGCTGGGAATTGAATCCAGAGCCTCATGCTTTTTAATTTTTTTTTTTTTGGGCGAGTACTAGGCAAGTACTCTACCACTGAGCTGTTCCCCAGCCCCTATATTTCCCCTTTATCCTTGGTCGTATGTCTTGTTCTGAAGAACAAGAATATTGTGTGATATTCAATAGCCACTCTAGGTATATTTTGATTAATATTAGCATTGTGCATCTTCTTCTGTCTTTTTACTTTTAATCTATCAACATGTTTAAATTTAAGGGGGGTCTTGTTACCTTGTGCTCCCCACAGTATTATATGATGATCTATATCCTTTAAGTGATTTGTTCATGCCATTTATATTTAATGCAATTGTTGATTCATTAAGATGTACATCTACCATTCATTATGTGTTTTCAGTTTGCTACTTCTGTGTTGTTCTTCAGTTCTCTTTCCCTGCCATCTTTTTGGTTATTTGGAAATTTCCATTTTAATTCATCTGGTGACTTTTCATTATATTTGGTTTGTTAATTTTTAGTGGTCGACCTTTGGATTATTTTATCCATACTTAAACTTCCCAAGTTTATTTAGTATTGTATCACTTCAAGTAAAATGTAGATATTTAAAATATTTTCCCAGGTATTTATCATTTTGTTGTTCATCTATCATTGAAATCCAGATTTCTATTTGGAATCATTTCTCTTCAGCCCGAAGAACTTCTTTTGACATTTATTTTGTAGCAGGTCTACTGGTGGAAAAATTTTTAATTTTCATTCATTTTGGAATGTCTTTATTTCAATTTTGTTCCTAAAGAGTATAGAATTTTGAATTACTGATTTTTTTATTATCACTTTTAAGATGCTATTCTGTATACTAGCTTCCATGATTTCTGATGAGAAATTTGTGCTGCTTAAAGTTGTTGTTTTGCTACATTGTAGCCCTGTACAACCTCTGTGGGTTCTAATCTAAGTCCAGTTTTCAAAGTTTTTTTTTTTTTTTTTTTTTTTTTTTTTTTATTGGAGATTGAATACAGGGTTACCACTAAGCTCCATCCCCAACCCTTCTTGAAATTTTTTATTTTGAGACAGGTCTTGCTAAGTTGATTAGGACTTTGCTATGTTGCTGAGAAACTGACCTCTAACTTGTGATTCTTTGGCCTCAGCCTTCTGAGTTGCTGGAATTACAGGCATGCACCACAGAGCCAGCCTTGTATGTGAATATTTTTGTGAGTAGATTAGATGTTATTTCAGTTCTCAATGCCTTTGTTATGCTACCTTTGGTTTCCCACTCTACATGCACATATCAAAAGTGAGCCCATGACTTTTTGGGTTTGTGCACAGAGTTTGAGAACCCATTTCTCCAACTGTTTGATCCTGGAAATCTCCTCACATGACCAACAGGTGTCTTGCTACTTGTATGCCTGATCAGAAAGATGGAATTTTATTTTGAAACTGTAATAAGGAAGCTCACCCTGTTGCAGGTTGTCCCAATTTTGATGGCTCTTTATAATTAGCCTGGGTTTTTAAAGTTAATTTTTTTTTGAAAATTTAAAATTGTGGTAAAAAATGCATAGTATAAAATTTGCTTTTTTTTTTTTTTTTGGTGTTGGGAATTGAATCCAGGGCTTTGTGCTTGCGAGGCAAGCACTCTACCAACTGAGCTATATCCTCAGCCCTTAAAATTTACTATTTTAACCATTTCTAAGTGTTCTGTAATGTTAAGCATATTCACATTAGTGTGCAACCAATCTCCAGAACTTTTTCATTTTGCAAAATCGAAACAATATATCTATGAAACAGTAACTCCCCACTATTCCCTCTCCTAAGACCTTGGAAATCACCATATGCTTTCTGTTTCTATGAATTCGAGTACTCCAGATAGCTCTTATAATGGAATCATACAGTATTTGTCTTTTTCCTGACCGGCTTATTTTATTTGCATAATGTCCTTAAGGCCTCAAGGTTCATGTTGTATGTGACAGACTTCTATTTATTTTCAAAGCTAAATAATGTTCCTTTGTATGTATATACCACATTTTCTTTATCCACTTATCCTTTGATGGATTCTTGGGTTGCTTCCAGCTCTTGACTATTTTGGACAGTGTTGCTATGAACATAGGATATACAAACATTTATTCAATATCTTCGTTTCATTTATTTTAGGTATATATCCAGAATTGGAATTGCTATTTTTAGTATTTTTGAGGTATCACTATACTATTTTCCATAGCAGTTGCATCATTTTATGTTTTGACAACAGTGTACAAAATTTCAATTTCTTATGTTCTGGTCAATACTTGTTCTTGTCTGTTTCATTTTTTTTGTTGTTGTTGTTTTGTTTTTTCATTTTTTTTTGAATAGCAGCCATCCTAAAGATTGTGAGGCAACATTCATTGTGGTTTTATTTACATTTTCCTAATGACAACTTGCCTACTTTTGTTCACTTTTCATAGTTGACAGATTTTTTTTTTTTGTATTTTGTCTAGTTTTTAAAAGTTGTAGCAATGGGAAAGATAAACATTAAAAGGTCAACTTTGCCACAGCAAAATTTTAACTGGATTTTGGACATTGTCAATTTTGTATTCTGAGCAATGGATTTTATTGCATTTTTTAAAAAAAGTGTTGAACTTTGTTTCAGAAAGAAGGTGAATAATTTGGGATTAGTTTGACTCGGGGGAGAGTCTTGTTTTAAAATTTCAATAAGGTTAATTTTGAGTGGTCCCTACTCTAGGGCTACTCTAGCCTCAGTATGCAGGCATATTCATTTAGCATCTCTGAGACTAAAGGCCTTCTGTTTTCAACAAGATCTCTTTACTCTAGTGGGAATTTGAGAAGTCCCTAGCCTTGAGTGAACTTTGGGAATTATTCATCTTAACAGTTATCTGGAAAAATAGTATTTTCTTGGAAGTTATTCTTTGCCTGGCATTGTGGAATTTCACACTCTGGGCACAAAGATTAGCATTCAGCCAGAAACTCAAAGGGTGCTTATAGTGGTTTCTTGAGCTCTTTCTTTGTGTTACTTTCTTCTGTATGGTTTTATCCCACAACTGCATTCATTTCTGCTCACTTGAGCTCCAGCCTCTGACTCCCCAACTCAGTGGCACTACTGGGCTGCTTAGGCTCCATCTCCTGTGCTGTAGGGATGCCTCCAGGGATTGCTTTATTTGTTTTCTCTCTCCCAGGGCTCATAGTCCTGATGCTTGAAATCAGTTGTTTGATATGTTTTGTTCTTTCTTCTAGTTTATAGCAGAAGGCTAAGTCCAAGAGCAGTGAATCCTTTGTGGATAAAAACAGAAGCTCATCTCTGTTTTTGCTCTGTGTTTTAAGCTGTTTCTTCCACATAGGCTACTAATTTGATTTTCAGTAGTGATAGTCCTTTTTTTCAATCCATCTATTGAATTTTGGAATCAGAAAAATTTTGCTTAATTCCAAAAAGTCTTTTTATGTTGTAAATGAATCTTGTATATTCTTTTTTACCTTTGTGTTGAAGTAGTTATTTATCTTCACATTTTTGTTTCTGTTTTTGGTGACTTTTTATTTTTTTTTTGGAACCAGGGATTGAACTCAGGGATACTTGGCCACTGAGCCACATCCCAGCCCTATTTTGTATTTTATTTAGAGACAGGGTCTCACTGAGTTGCTTAGGGCCTCACTAAGTTGCTGAGGCTGGCTTTGAACTCGCGATCCTCCTGACTCAGCCTCCTGAGTCGCTTGGATTACAGGCGTGCGCCACCACGCCCGGCTTTTGGTGACTTTTTAAATTTATTGGTTCTTTTAGTTATACATGACAGCACAATCCATTTTGATGTAATTATACAAGCATGGAATATGTCTTATTATAGTTAGGATCCCATTCTTATGGATGTGCATGATGGTTGGATTCACTGTGTTGTTTTCTTGTATGTATATAGGAAAATTGTATCAGATTCATTTCATTGTCTTTCCTTTTCCTATCCCCCCTCCCTTCCCTACATTCCCCATTGTCTAAACCACTGAATTTCTATTCTTCCCCTCACCACTTCATCCCCTTATTGTGGGTTGCTTCCACATATCAGTGAGAACATTTGGCTTTTTGGGACTGGCTTATTTCAGTTTCTTTAGTAGCTTCTTCTTAATTTTGGGGGTAATTCTTCATGGGGTGTTTGGGTTCCCTTAAATACATTAATTTTTTTTTCGTATTCACTGTCAAAGATTTTAGTTTTTGGTGGTAGCTTCAGTAGTAGTAAGAAACATATGAATAGAAGGAGGGACACAGTGTTTCCTTTTGTGTATTGTTGATGTATCTACTGAAAATTGTCAGACTTTTGTCTCCACAAGATGAAGTCCAAAAATTTTATCACAGTATAATTTCTCCATTATTCCACTAACTTCCCTTGCCACCTGTCCAAATGTATCCTGTGTTCAATGCATTCTATTTGGGATCCACATATGCCCAATTTTCTTAAGCATTTGTACTTTGGTAACTGCTACTATATATATCTTCTGTGGTTAGTCAGTGTTTTATTAGTATGACAAAATATCTGAAGCTGGGCAAATTTTTAAAGAAAAGAGATTTCATTTTGTTCACAGTTTGGGAGGTTTTAGGGGCATGACACAGGCAACAGCTTGGGTCTGGTGAAGTCCTCACAGTGGAGGGCCTCACAAGGGTGGGAGCTCCAGACAGGAAGCCCAGATAGACTGGGATCCCTCAATCCCTTTTCACCGCACTCCCACAGTTGACCCAGGGACTCTCAGTGAGCCCTGCCTCTTAAAGGTTCTACGCCATCTCCCGACACCACCACCCTTGAGACCAAATTTTTAAGAATACCTGAAGCCTTGGAAGATGAACTCAAATTAAATCCAAACCACACTTTCTCCTACACTTGCCCTCCAAGTACATTGTTTCTTATACTTTGAGACCTTTCACCCCAAGAGGGATAGGCTTTCTTTACTCTGTGTGTGTGTGTGTATGGGTGTGTGAGCACAATGATCACACAGAATACATCATTCAAAGCTTGTAGACCAGGCCTGATAAATGGGTACGAATCAAGGAAAGACTGAGGAATAGTTTACAAATGACACATCCTGCTGCTGTTAGTAGACACTGGCCCTCATTCTACTGATTTTCACTTCTGTTACTACCACTGTGGCGAATAATTTCTCATTGTTCCCACATCTTCGCTCAGTTTTTCCATGATATAAAGTCCCAGAAGAAAGCTTATCCAACTGATCAGTCTAGACCACATGTATACTTCTGGCTTCTAGGGAGTAGGGAGAGGGGATATTTGCTTTTTCCTAGGTATTTTTAAAGAAAATCAATATCCTGCCTCCCCCTTATCTTGAGATTTCCCCAATAAAGAATGAGTTTGGATGTTGAGTTGCCAAAAATAGCAAATGTCCACTCTTTTAAGCAATCTTTCCTAAATATTATTTATCTTGGCCAAGATTTTGATCGGTATTGGACAGCATGAGTTCAAGATTGTATTTGCTGACAACTACCTGGAGTGCTGCTACTCTATGTTGCCAATTAAATAAGGACCCATATGCTTTAACAGACAGTTGAATTGGGAGTAGGACTGATATCCTCTTGTGAAAGTTAAGTTGCCTAATATAGACACAGGGCTGAGTAGAAGGCCACCCTTGATGCAAAGTAAGCTGTGGGAGTACCCATAAGCATGGCCAAAAGTCTACTCTTAATCATTTAAAAAATGATTACAAATTTGATCCAATTGTACAAATGAAGAGAACATTTATAACCTGTGTAGCAAAACCATAATAATATCAGCTGGGAAAACTTTAAGATTGTTGTAATCAATGTCTCTCTATTCATAAAACATTGATGAAGCTCTCAATCACTGCCTATCTTTGGAAATTGCTGCTGAATATTGATGCAATTTTGTATAATTTTTGAAAGAAGATATTTGAGAAATATGCTTCAAAATAACAGAAAGAAGAAACTTTTATGTGATTTTTTTCTTTTGAAAAAATTAATGTAAAAATTTGATGTTAAAATTTGATTTCGAGTAGATAATGTCACATGTTAAAATGCTACTGATTGTGAAATCTTTTAATCTCATTGCTTTCTCTACCATAATTAATCACTTACATTTATTTTTGTAATATTTCCAGAGTTACTTATGTGCAAATATAAGCAAATATGTGTATGTAGTTTTGTTTGTGTCTTATAAAACACACACACACAAATATCATACTATATTCACTTTTTTGCACCTTGCATTTAATTTTTTTAATTTTTATTTTTTTTGTGTGAGTTTTAGTTTTTGTGGGGTTTGAGTCAAAGACCTTGAGGATGCTAGGCAAGTGCTACCACTGAGTTACATCCCCAGCCCCTTGCTTTGCTTTTAAAAAAAATTAATGGATTTTAGAGGCCCTTCCATAGAGATACATAAAAAATTTTTTTTCATCCTGTTTTTTTTTCAATGATGCTCCATTATGTGCATTTAAAAAAATATTTTCCTATTGAAGGAGACTTAAGTTGATTCCTGTTAAATGATATAGTATATTTTAGGATTTAGCATAAAAAATTTGTTGGTGTCTTTGAATAGTGTTTTAAAGTTTTCTTTTTATAGGTCTTGACTATTGTTATTATTAGGTGTTATATTTTGGGAAGGGGTATTGAAAGTGGAATCCTTTCTTCCTTCATATTTTCTACAAGTTATTTTATATATATACACAACATAGTGATTTCTAGATAATGATTTTGTATGTTCTGAATTATTTTTATCACTTTTGGCAGTTCAGCAGTAATTTTCTTCAGGTTTTCCATTTATTCAGCCAAATCATCTTTTTTTTTTTTTTTTTCCTTTTTGGTGGTTCTGGGGATTGAACCCAAATCCAGTGCTTTGAGCATCCTAGAGAAAGGCTCTACCCCTGAGCCACATCTCTGGTCTTCATCTTTATATTGACATGATTGCTTTAGTTAATACATTAGGTTCATGTTAACGAACAGTGGTGATAATGACTACTCACTTCTTCCTGACTGTAGTCTGATTGTAGTGTCCTTGTTGCTAATGTTAAAACCTGTTGCAGGCTTTGGGGACACACTGGGAAAATATTTTATTAAGGAAGTAGCTCCCTATTTTGATTTTGTTAGTTTTCTTTTTCTTTAAAATTTTTTTGGACTTTTCAAATTCCCTTTAGCATATTGGAGATCAACTTTTTTTCTTGTCATTGGAACTACTAACATAATGTCAGTTAATAGTTTTGAACCAATACTGCATTTCTGAAGCAAATCTCAATGAGTCACTATCCACCATCTTTGCATTTCTAGAACAAGTCGTAATAGGTTATTACGCATTCATCTTTTAACATACTGCTGGGTTATGTTTATTAATAATTTACTTAGGCATGGTGGTGCACATTTGTAATCCCAGCAACTTGGGAGGCTGAGGCAGGAAAATCACAAGTTCAAGATCAGCCTCAGCAATTTAGCAAGACCCTCAGCAACTTGGTTAGATACTATCTCAAAAAATAAAAAGGACTAAAGACATACGCAGTGCAGTGATAAAGCACTCCTGGGTTCAAGTCCTAGTACAAAAATAATTTACTTGAAGATATCTATGTTAATTTTCTTAAGTGATATTGGTTTGTGATTCTTTGTGCAATCTTTGTCAGTTTTGGTATTAATAGTATTTTTCTTACAAATATATGAAAACTTTGTATTTCTATATAGTTGGACAGTTTAAATAGCATTCATACCACTCTTCTTTAATATTTTCACATACTTCTTGAATCTTATTTTTAAGGGATTAGGGAAGAGGAATATGTTGTTCTATAGCAATTTCCCCATTCGCTTCTGTGGAAGTTGAACTGTTAAGACTTTCTATGGTTTTTGGGTTCAGTGTTGGTAAATTATACTCCAATGCATAGTGTTATCATTATTATTATTTTCTAAAATTTTAGCTATTTTGGTTTGTATTTTTTTCTTTTATTGACACTTGTTTTGGAAAGGAAGTTTAAAATTTCCAGATGAAAGAATTTTTTAAATTGCCAATTTTATTAATTTCTAGTTTTATTACATAGTGGTCAGATTTGTCTGTTTTATTTTTGCTTTCTGGAATTTACAGATTGAATGCAAAACATGTGTTAGAACCTAGCTATTCTCTCAAGCTAGATATTAATGAGATGTGCAAAATGTATAGCACAATCCTACTCTGTTCACTAAATTTTTATTTGTTTTGGAAAATGTAGCTTTTTCCATAATATGTTATTTATGTCAATATACAATTGGCTTGCTCTCTCTGCTTTCTGATCAACATATGAGCTGCTTCTTTTGCCAACTCTTATGCCATGAGCCCCAAGGAATGGAGTCTGCTGTCTATGGATTGAGACCTCTGAAACCATCCACCATGGGTGCCCTGCTAGCATTTGAGCTGAAATGGAAATTCTCTGATACAGATGACTATCATCCAAAGGAAAATTGATTGAAGATTGAGAAAGGGATACCACTGAGTGACCAGGATAGTATTCCATGGCTTTGCAACTTGCATGACATTTTACTAAGAGATGTAACCTCAAGACAGCATGTTGTTCTAGCCTGTTCATCCTTGAAGAAAACATACAGAGACATCTTAACTCAAGGAAAAGATAGTGCACCTCTGAAATGTGGGAAGTCTAGAAAGGAAGAAAAGCCAGCTGAGGTGCAGCTCCTGCTGGTCCAACTAAGCAGGTCCTTTGAGGTCATCTCTGGATGCTTACTCCAAAGAAAAGAACATTTTATGTCCCTGGTATTATTACAGTCCCAGTTTGGTACTCTGGAGCCCCTATCATCTCCAGAAAACTTCATCCAAATCAGTGTAGACAAAAATCTTTCAGAGATCATTGCTGTAATTATGGAAACTCTGAAAATGAAATGAGAATCATTTCATATCAGTGATCCAGAACAGAATCAGTCATAGATCTCTATCCCATTCTAAACCTTGTTCCAATCTCTTCACACATACTGTATTCTACATTCTTCTTAAGGTTGAACCAACCATGGTGTGTCAAGATATATGTGTTTGTATTTGTAGGAATTTGTGATGTGCTTGGCATCATGGGCTGTCACAATTTAAAAATCAGGCTTAAATTGAAGTTTAAATTTATCAGTGATGCCATCAAATGATCAGAGGAAATTCTGTAATTAATGATAGAAATCATTAATTACTTTGTTTAGAACATTTTCACTAATGTCTATATTTTACAATAAATGAAACGGCTATAAAAATATACAACAGGCTTTTATTATTTTAGAGAAATTAATAATGATTAAAAAGTATAAATTTCAGTTTTAATTTCCCAAACAATAAATAGCAATAGAAGTGGTCTATACAAGTAGACACTCTTTGTGGTTCTTTATAATTTTTAAGAATTTTAAGGGCTAAAATTTTTGAGAATCAATGCATTGTAGAATTGTGTTTTCCTTTGTGATCCATTTTGAAAATCTGTTTCTTCTAAAGATTGAATTAAACTTCTTACACTTATTGATATTCCAGATGTTTGCTTTTAACTCTGCCTCTTATTTTCATCTTATTTGTTCTACTTTAATAATTTTCAAGTTCTTAGTCTGTATTTTTCTTCTCCTTTTTTAAGATAAAATTTTTCTCATATCATATGAGTTTTACATTTTTACCCTAACGGTTCCTTTTATATCTACACCTTTATGTAATATGTTTAGTCCTCTTTTACTTTATTGATTGATTCCCTACCCTGAGAAACGATAGCATGCAAGTGTTTCCTCTTTCTTCTTTCACAGTCTTTCATCACCTGATTTAGTTAATTATATAATCTTTCTTAAGATTTACTCATGTTATGAAATATGCTTATACTTTATTTGCAATGTGTCATCTGAATGATTATAGGTGAGGCAATGAATGAACATACTGATTCCTGCAGCTTACTATCCTCCTTGGAATTTATTTACTTTTAGATTTATTTTAAGCATTCGTCTTTTATTTTATCTCAAAAAGCTGTCCATTCTTTTCCCTCTGTGCTTTGAATCCAATCATTTCCCTTCCTACTGGGGTATTGGTCATTTTCTATTCTTTATCTTCAGCCTCTCTCTTTCTGTAGGCATTTCTCTTTTATTATATGTTCATTCTCAAGTCTTTATAATCTTAAAAAACTTTAACATCTTTTTCCCTTTCACTTGCAGCAACATGAGACCCCTTCTTTTTATCTAAATGTCTTAAATAAAGAAGTATAAGCTTCTTCATTAGCCAATTGCTCATAAACCACTGCAATCTGACTTCCACCCTCAGTCATGCTATTGAAAACATTTTGCTCGTGATTACTAGTAATTTCTTGCTTATTATTTTCGGTTAATGCCTTACATGACCTCTCTGTAGCATTTGACAATGCTCGTCACTGCATCTTCTCATGATTTTTTGATAGTATAGTCTCTGATTTTCTTCTCATCATTCTTAACTTTTTTTTTTTTCTTTTGGCTCTGAAGATTGAACCTAGGGTCACTTCACCATTGGGCTACATCCCCAGTCCTTTTTATTTTTATTTTTTTGAGAAATGGTCTTACTAAGTTGCTAAGGCTGGTCTTGAACTTATGGTTCTCCTGCCTCAGCCTCCTGAGTTGCTGGGATTATACGTGTGTGCCATCATGCCTGGCTTCATCACAGAAACTTCTAAATTTTTTTCATGGTTTCTTTTCTTTGTACGTGCTCTGCAGGAATAAAGAACTATAATAGTACTTTTCCTAATTTTCTTGGAAGAATTCACTTACTCTTATGGTTTTAATTTCTACCTTAAAATATTCAAGACCTTTAATCTTCACAGATTTATAGAGAAATTTAACTTTAGCATAAGCATATATTTTAGTTATCTAGCCTTTGCTTCCTTTCATTATTGCTTTTGGAAAATTATATATGCTTATTGTAAATAATCCAAAAAATGTAGAAAAGTATAAAAATAAAATTTAAAAAATAGCCTAAATTCTACTATTTATAAATCACCATCATTAACATAAGGTGAATATTATTCCATATATAGTTTTATGAAAAACACATACAGAACTGCAGATATATAAAATGATTTAGGTTGAAACATAGGAAAAATAATTTTATGAAATAGGGTCATATTGTGAATGCTATTTTAAATAAAATATTAAATTTAATGTGATATAAAGTAATAGATTTAAGAGACAAGTTAAAGAAATGTTGAACTTCAAATAAATGTCTCTTCACAGGTTTTATTTCTTTTGTGATTCTTATGATTAAAAAGTATGCAAATCTAATAAGTTGGAATATGATATTTTACTAAATAAATGTTTAATTTTAGATATTGGTTGATAGTCTGATATAAAAATGTGAATATTAGCATTCTTTTATATCCTGCTGGCTTACCATTCTTCAACTTTTGTGGTTATATTATTATTGTATTGTCTGTATTTATGGTATTCCCAGTCTATTTATTAACCATAATTCCTACAGTTTTTACTTTGTTCTTTACTAGTGTGATATACAACTGAATTCACTGTTTCCACTGGTCTTATTATTATATTTTACTATGGCTTCTTAATTCCTGACTTATTTTTAATATTTTGCTAGGTAGGGGTTTGAACCCAGGGCCTTATACATGCAGGCAAGTACACTGCTACTGAGCTACACCCCAAGTACTCCTGAATTCTTTAGTTTGATTAATCTCATAGGTGACTAATTTCATTGCAAGGATGAGTTATTGCTTTGTATTCTGTTTTTTAATATTTGAAGATGTCTTCCTGTTGTCTTTGTATATGAGCAATATCTTGACTCTACTATGTCCCCTGGTAAAGTGTGCCTGTTTTGGGGATCAGGACTTCTTTCTCTGTTAAGCCCAGAACTGCAATGAAGGGAAACACAGTCCTCCTCCAATGGGGCATTGAAGATTAAAGTAAATGGGGCCACTCCTGCTTCTCCCTTTAATTCCCAGGTCACATATTCTTTCTGTTGTGTGGCAGTGGAATGGTAGATGACAAGAATAGGTGGCATCAATTGACAAAGTCATTTTGCTTACTTGGTTGTTTTGTACCTTTTCTGTGGTGGATGCTCTCTGATGCTTGTTTACATCTGATACACAGATGATATACATTGTGCCCACTCTAATATGTCCATCTGCAGGTCTCTGCCCTAGACTTCCCAGTTTCTGATATTCTAATATTTTTACTTTTAGGCACCTGACCAACCAACCAGGCCATTCACAAAATGCCTATTAGTATATACATATTTTAACCCCAGGTTTCTTTTCCATATGAAATAGGTAATCTGGTACACTGCCTAAATCTCTGAGGATTGGGAGGACTTTTCCTCATACTTTGCAAAGCCCAAATAATCTTTTGGGCTACAAAGATTTCTTTGGACTACATTATGATAGAGAACATGAATTAATATTGCCTTGGAACAAAACTGTAAATGTACAATGTTGTGTGTTTCTATGAGTAAGAATTGTTCTGACCATCTTTTCTGATTGAGAGAGAAAAGAACATTTTCTTTCTTTCTTTTTTTTTTTTTTTTTTTGTGCGGTGCTGGGGATTGAACCCAGGGCCTTGATGCTTGCGAGGCAAACACTCTACCAACTGAGCTATATCCCTAGCCCAAGAACATTTTCATCATATCAATGGCTTCTTCATGCATCTCAGGCCATATTACCTCTAGCAAATACATCACATTTGGCATACTGGTTGTGATTAGGGCTATTTGTTGGTTGAATTATTGTCAGTCCATAGTCATCATCTAAGATTCATTCATTTTCTGCAGGGCTAAAATTGTGAATTAAGTGGGATATGATGGGGCCAACATTCTTGTGTCTTTTAGATCCTTAAAAGTTCTATTCCTTTTGGGGTATGATACAATTTTTGATTTACTATTCTGACTCATATTCAGTAAATAGTAAATAGTTTCAGGAGCTTTCAATTGGTTTTCTTTCCTATATTGCTTCTTTACACCAAAGGATTTGGATCAATTGCTGAACATTTCCAATCCTAATTATACATTGGAAACCTAGGGAAATGTCTCTGGATGGATCTGCAGACCTAGTGAATCTACTCTAAGCTGGACTTTACCTAGGACTACATTTATTGCCTAATCCCTATATGTTCTTTTCTCTTATATGACATATCTCTTTCTGATGATGTGTTAATTCTCTGTTAATGTTCATTCACAATCTGTGTCCTGTAGTTCTCAAAATATCTGAATGTGCCCCTTTTCTCAGTGAATAGTTTTCAAAGTAAATGTCTATAATTCGCTATGGACAAGGAACAGGGAAATCAATGCCATGACAAACTTGGCATGGTAGTGTCATTCATTTAGGGGGCCTGACCATCTCTTTCAGGGTGCTAGCTCTGAAAATTGGATCAGATCCTGAAACTGGGTTAGGAATTGTCAACTTGTTTGTGCACAACCATTCCTGCCTCCAGTTATCTATCTTTCACTTACTTTGGTACAAGGTGAATGTACCCTCCTGGCTATCTATTTAGTACCCATCTTGACTGTTTCTAGGGACTCCATGTTCTAATAACCATCCCTATAACTCTCTGCACAACAGGATCCTTTTGGTGATCATTGTGACAATCATGACTCACTGCCTTTTAGTAGTCAAATGCCATCATGTGGCTTCAGTTTGGGGGGTTCCCATTATTCCCATTGATATATTCAAACTAAGATTTCCTACTGTCATTTTTGGTCTACAGAGGAGAATCATCACTAGATATTTCAGGTATGCTAGTGCTTCCCTTGTGGTCTTATAAATTGAATTGTTTCCCTTTTGGCTTCCAATGGAACACAATCATATGGCTGATCTTTTAGTTATATGTCTATTTCAGTGTGCTTACTTTCTCGAGTCTTTTAATCTTATATCCCTTTGTCTACCACAGCCATTCTATATTTCATCTTCACTCAGTGTGGACCATCATTTTTTCCATGTTTTGGAGCCATCCTAGTAATGAGTTCACATTCTCTTTTAGGGGTCCTAGCTAGGCTGTTAAATTCTGCATCTTTGGAAAGTGTTACTTAATCAAATTTATAATCTGGTGCCTTAAAATTTTAAGCACCTTAAACTCTGGTCCCACCTGTACTCCCCAGGTTCTTGTTGGTCTATACTTCCTAGATTTTGCAGCTTAAGTGTTGTTATTTTTCTTCCTTTTAAGGGTCAGCAGCTCCTCAGCTGGTTTAAGTTGCAGTTTAATACTAATTATAGGTCTAGTATCTTGGAGGGGAATTGAGGCCCTATGGAGGGCACAAGTTGCCCTGAGGAATAGAGACCTCTGAATTATTTTCTAGTAACACCTGGGATAGGGATGGGAGGAGATGGGTGGGAGCTGGGTGAAAGATTGAGGTCAGGGTATTAACTCTTAGTAAAGAGAAATCCACTTCTATAGACTTAGTAGGTTAAGAGGAAATTAGTCAAATTTGGGGGAATATCCTCCAAGCTGTCTATATTTCATGTGTCCAGTTGCAGGTTTTCTTTCTTTTTCTTTCTTTCTCTTTCTTTCTTTCTTTCTTTCTTTCTTTCTTTCTTTCTTTCTTTCTTTCTTTTTGGGGGGTACTGGGGATTGAACTCAGGGGCACTCGACCATTGAGTCACATCCCCAGCCTTACTTCGAATTTTATTTAGAGACAAGGTCTCATTGAGTTGTTTAGCACCTCACTTTTGCTGAGGCTGGTTTTGACCTAGAGATCCTCCTGCCTCAGCCTCCTGAGCTGCTGGGATTATAGGCATGTGCCACCATGCCCAGTGCTAGTTGCAGGTTTTCTTTTCTTTTTTTTTTGGAACTGGGGATTGAACTCAGGGGCACTTGGCCACTGAGCCACATCCCCAGCCCTATTTTGTATTTTATTTAGGGACAGGGTCTCACTGAGTTGCTTAGTGCCTTGCCCTTGCTGAGGCTGGCTTTGAACTCCCGATCCTCCTGCCTCAGCCTCCCAGGTGCTGGGATTATAGGCATGTGCCACCACGCCTGGTGTTGCAGGTTTTCTGAACCAAGAATCTAACATTTGTATATAAACCTACTTCAGGACTGGGGATATAGCCCAGTTGGTAGAGTGCTTGCCTTGCAACCACAAGGCCCTGGGTTCAATCCCCAGTACTGCCAAAAACAAAACAATAAACCTGGTTCAGAGATAATTATATGTATGCTATGAAAGAGGAAAAACAAACTTGGGCACTGAAATCATATGAGAATATTATTGGGAGGCAATCATTCAAATGATAGGTAAATCGCTGTTAATAATTTCTAAAAATCAACATGATAATGAGGATTTAAGATAAAACAAAACTCATAGAAAATACACACTTAGGTTTCCTGGGGCAATTGACCCATTAATCTCCACCCCCCCCAACTCTAAATTTAGTGACAATCAGCTCTAATAAGGGAGCCATTTTATAGGAAGTTTTGAATTCAACCCACAACGAAGTCCCAAGAAATTGAGGTTACCTACTCCATCTTTTATAGAACACTATCCTTTTTAATTTTACAAATTAATGGGTTTGACTGTGACATTTCCACCCATGCATATATTGTACTTCAATTGTATCCACTCTCCTATTGCACTTCCTTTCCCTCTTTTTGTCCCCTCACCCTGTCCCCTTCTCCTTTCCTTATAGTTCCCTTCCACTTTCATGTCAGTCACTCTGAGAATTAAGTCCTGAACTTGCTCTCTGATTTCTCTGACCTCCTTCTGTAGGCATATGGCAGCTATGAAAATCAGTACAGAAGTTCCTCAAAACGCTAAAAACGGAATGACTGTATGACTCAGCTATACTTTTTCGTGGTATATACAAAAGGAATTAAAATCAGCATATTATAGAGATAACTACATACCCATGTTCATGACAGCACAATTCATAATAGCCAAATTATAGAACCAGCCTAGGTCCCTGTCAATAGATGAATAGATAAAGAAAAATAGGGTATATATACACAAAGGACAAATATTCAGTCTTAAAAAAGAATAAAATAATGCAGGAAAATGGATGGAAATAGAGATCACAATGTTGAGCAAAATGAGCCAGACTCAAAGACAAATATAACATGTTTTCCTTCACATGTGGGATCTAGGGGTAAAAAAGATAGTATGAAAGAGAGAATAGGAGAATTAAAGAATAGGAGGGGGATCAGGAAGGAAGGGGAGGGGGAAGTAAAGGAGGATAATGGAGGGAATGTATATGATTCAAATTATGTTACATACATGTGTGAATATACCATGATGAAACCAATTATTCTGTGTAATTAAAATGTACTAATAAAAAAGTGTGGTAAAATTCAGCAGAGAATCCATCCAGTCCTAAGCTTTTTTGTGTGTGTGTCTGTGTGTGTACATCTATTTAACAATACAATATATAGAATGCTAAGAGTACAGTGAGGCTTGAAACAGACTTTCTATTAATATTTGTACCCATAGTACATTCAAATCCAACTCTTAAATAGATGCACTACAATTTGTTTAGAATTTAAAGGTTTAATGGCAAAAATTGGGGGATGGGGGAAAGAGTATGTAAGTCTATTTTACTAACTTGCTGAAAAACCAATTTGAGAGATAGTAAATAGAATTTTAACCATTTCATATGCCCTGAATGTGGTGGTGGTGCCTGATTTGGAGAGGTAATTGCTATGTCCAAATAATGCCTGGTTGGACCTTCTGTGACTGGAAGGTCATGTGCTGCAGCAGGAGGCATGTCTTTTGGTGGTCAATCCGTTTCTCTGTCTCTTAATTTCCTCCTGAGTAACTTTCAATTCCATTGCTGTTTACCTCCTTAGGCCAGAGATGCTTGCCCTGATCTCCAGCCCCTGAAGGGACCATAAGCACAAGGTCCTAGTCTTTTCTTTGATAGGAGATTTTTAAAAAAATTACTGCATTAATATCATTGCTCATAACAGATGTATTTAGGTTTTAGTATCTTCTTAGTTCAATTTTGGTAGGTCACCTGTGTCTAGAAATTTGTTCTACATTTTCACAATTGTCCCATTTTGTAGGATACTGTTATATTTGTTTCTGTAATTTCAGCCTGGCATAATATCTGAATCACAGTAAATTCTCCATGGAAATGAAGGAATTTATTTCTCTATGATTACCTTTATTAATATTGACTGTTGAATTCCTTGGAAAACTGCTTATTGGTCACCTTTCCTGTGTTTACCACCCTTTGATACAAATATGGATTTAAATATTGCCATTTGTGATAGAAAGGAGAATTAGGAACCAGGTTAGTCTCATGAATTCCAGTCCAGTTGTCCTTCTACTAGATTATGCTACAGATCTATTCTATGGTAGTTTTGTCCCATATCTTTAATTATAAGTATAAATGTTTGTATCTGTTGATAGGAATGCTATACAAATTAATTACTTTTATGTTGTTAATATTATGTAACATTTATATACGTAGTATATACTGTCTTGAGCATGTGGAATTGATACTATTGATCTAGTGTTAATAGGGCATATCTGTGAATGAACTACTTTTCAAGTATAGTATGCTACTATTTGGTAATCTCTGTACCTTGATTTCTTCCTCTGCTATTGTGGAAATGGTTGACCTTTTACTTTCCATTGAGAGATAGTCTGTGATCCTAAAGAAGAATTTTTTTGTTGTTCATAATAGGTTATTCCCATATTCAAACTCACACCCTTGACTTAGCATAACGTTTCTCAATTGAGTTAAATGTCTTGATATTTGATCTTTGTAATGTTGTTGCAGGAGAAGATAAAAATGTCATGGAGATTTGAAAAAGTCTGCGAACATAGGGATATTAAAATATTAGATATGTGTTCAATATGCCTAAGAATCAAAGTAAAACATAGCAATCATTTATTTGGAGGAGTAGAGGCACAGAGTTTATCAATGTCATACCACTGATGGCATGATAAGAAAGGTCTTATGCAGTTAGCTGGCTGGAATTAAAGGCTACATTGCCAGGATGAGAAAATTTGCTGAAAATTATGGTGTGTGAGATGAAATGATCATCTCCTTTTTAACAATTATGAAGTAAGGATAGACAGTGTGGGAGTTGTAAGGGTTACAAAGAGGATTAGGTGTAAGAATAACAAGGCAGAGTGGGAGGACAGCATGTAGTGCAGATGGTAATATACTGTATTGTGGTTATGTTGTAGGGCATATGAAAACTGACTAAAGAGATGATGTTAAAGCTAGTAAAAATGAAGATTTTCCAAATCATCTTTATAAAGAAGAGGCATTTTTATTAAAATTAGGAATGGTTGATCCATTATGAAATAAAACACGTTCTGACTAAATTAACAAAATGAATGAATGGCATGGAGATTTATGGAAGTCTCAAAAAAGTGTCTGTACTTGTGATCAAATTTGTATAAATAGTATATGCCTAAGCATGGTACATACCCTTTTTTGGTGAATATTGCTTGGAACAGCCATGACTCCTCTCCAGAAAAAAAAGTGACGTAGACCATTGATCAGGTTGCATACAGTGCAGAAGAGAATAAAACTTTCTTAAATAAACTGGCAGCAACACATAGCCTGTGGATTTATACACTAGAAAATTTCCCCCTAAATTTCAAAATTCATAATATATTTGTACTGCCTATAGTGAGCCTGCAAACAAATGCTCATAGTAAAGAAGCCTGAGTAGTCTGCACTGATAGATGCTTGTAAACATGCTTCAGCAATGTATTTATTCTAAGAAACATAACAAAATATTGGGGAGGATAACTTTCTGCTGAAATGAAAGCTTACTCTCCCATGAAGAACACAGCATGGTGTTTTGCCAGTAGTAGGCCCTCACTAATGTTTACTGAATGAATTCAGAGCTGCACACAGGAGGGGTAATTTCATAAGTAGGGTAGCAATGGTCATGTAAGTAATGTTATTTTACAGATTGTAGGAAGACCATTCTGTTCCAGTTCATTATGCCTAAGATCACCATAATATTGCCTAAAATTGAATATTACAGGTTCTTACTGTTAAAGGCATTGCTTTCTCTAGGATTTCTTATTTAAAAGAAAAAAAAACACTTCATAAAAAGATAACAAATTACCTGTAACACGCCATAGCACATGAATTTATAGATAAGAAAACTTCCCCCATAAAAATGATGGACACAGGGTTAAGTTAAGAATTTGTTGAGAGAACATCCAGAAATCAATAAATGTAATTCACCACATCAATAGACTTAAAGTCAAGAACCACATGATTATTTCAATAGATGCAGAGAAAGCATTTGATAAAATACAACACCCCTTCATGCTCAAAACACTAGAAAAAATAGGGATAGTAGGAACGTTCCTTAACATTGTAAAGGCTATCTATGCTAAGCCCACAGCTAACATCATTCTAAATGGAGAAAAATTGAAAGCATTCCCCTTGAGAACTGGAACAAGGCAGGGATGTCCTCTTTCGCCACTACTATTAAACATTGTCCTTGAATCTCTAGCCAGAGCAATTAGACAGACTAAAGAAATTAGAGGAATATGAATAGGAAAAGAAGAGCTCAAACTATCCCTATTTGCTGATGACATGATTCTCTATTTAGAAGACCATAAGAGTTCCACCAGAAAACTTCTGGAACTCATAAATGAATTCAGTAAAGTAGCAGGATATAAAATTAATGCTCATAAATATAATGCATTTTTATTCATAAGTGATGCATCCTCTGAGAGAGAAATTAGGAAAACTACCCCATTCACAATAACCTCAAAAAAAATAAAATACTTGGGAATCAATCTAACAAAAGAAGTGAAAGACCTATACAATGAGAACTACAGAACACTAAAGAAAGAAATTAAGGAAAGTCTGAGAAGATGGAAGGATCTCCCATGTTCTTGGATAGGCAGAATTAATATAGTCAAAATGGCCATATTACCAAAAGCACTATACAAATTCAATGCAATTCCAATTAAAATTCCAATGATGGACCTCATAGAAATAGAGCAAGCAATCATGAAATTCATTTGGAGGAATAAGAGACCCAGAATAGCTAAAGCAGTTCTTAGCAAGAAGAGCGAAGCAGGGGGTATCACAATACCAGACCTTCAACTATATTACAGAGCAATAGTAACAAAAACAGCATGGTATTGGCACCAAAATAGACAGGTATATCAATGGTACTGAATAGAGGACACAGAGACAAACCCACATAAATACAGGTATCTCATACTTGACAAAGGAGCCAAAAACATACAATGGAGAAAAGATAGCCTCTTCAACAAATGGTGCTGGGAAAACTGGAAATCCATATGCAGCAAAATGAAACTAAACCCATCTCTCTCACCCTGTACAAAACTCAACTCAAAGTGGATCAAGGACCTAGGAATTAGACCAGAGACTCTGCACCTAATAGAAGAGAAAATAGGTCCAAATCTTCATCACGTTGGCCTAGGATCAGATTTCCTTAACATGACTCCCAAAGCGCAAGAAATAAAAGCACGAATCAATGATTGGGATAGAGTCAAACTAAAAAGCTTTTTCTCAGCAAAGGAAACAATCAGCAATGTGAAGAGAGAGCCTTCAGAGTGGGAGAAAATCTTTGCCACAAACACTTCAGACAGAGCATTAATCTCCAGAATCTACAAAGTACTCAAAAATCTTTACACTAAGAACACTAATAACCCAATCAATAAATGGGCCAAGGAAATGAACAGACACTTTACAGAGGAAGATCTACAAGCAATCAACAAATTCATGAAAAAATGTTCAACATCCCTTGTTATAAGAGAAATGCAAATCAAAACCACCTTAAGATTTCATCTTACCCCAATTAGAATGTCTCTTATTAAGAATACAGGCAACAACAGGTGTTGGCAAGGATGTGGGGAAAAGGGTACACTCATACATTGCTGGTGGGAGCGCAAGTTGGTGCAGCCACTCTGGAAGGCAGTGTGGAGATTCCTTAGGAAACTTGGAATGGATCTACCATTTGATCCAGCTATCCCACTCCTTGACCTAAACCCAAAGGACTTAAAATCAGATTACTACAGTGATGCAGCCACATCAATGTTCATAGCTGCTCAATTCACAATAGCTAGATTGTGGAACCAACCTAGATGCCCTTCAATAGATGAATGGATAAAGAAACTGTGGTATATATACACAATGGAATATTACTCAGCCATAAAGAAGAATAAAATTATGGCATTTGTAGGTAAATGGATTATGTTGGAGACTGTTATGCTAAGTGAGTTCAGCCAATCCCAAAACTCCAAAGGCCGAATGGTCTCTCTGATAAGTGAATGATGATGAATTATGCGGGGGGTGGGGAGGGGAAGGGTGGCAAGAATGGAGGAAGGATAGATAGCATAGAGGGAAGGGAGGGGTGGGGTCGGGGTGAGGGGGTAAGAATAATAACAGAATGTGTGACAGACATCATTGCCCTGTGTACATGTATGAATGCACAGATGGTGTGACTCTACTTTGTGTACAACCAGAGAAACAATAGCTGTACTCCAAAAAAACAAAACAAAACAAAACAAAACAAAATTTGTTGAGAGAGAGAGTGTGTGTGCTTAGGTGTGAACTTGATTATTTTACTGGGAAGAAGAAATGAATTTCCTAGAAACTTTGGCCTTATTTGTTGCCTTAGATAGATGGTATAAAATGTGCTGACTTTAATGGGAAGAGGAGGAAGGAAAATAAAGAGAAAGATCTACTTTGTTATCTTTAGAGAGGAATCCAAGAAGGTCCATTTTCTTATTGTAGAAGCTCCACTAGAAGGCAATGTGAGTCCTTGAATATAATGTTTCATGCTTTGTGCCATGTGACTTTTGTACTCTGGCCATGAGACTAGGGAACAAGGGATTGGTGCTGTGCCAAGCCTCTCATCTGGCTGCTTGTTTGGTACTGTGCCCTGAAGAGACACTATTGCATGGTGATTGATGAAAGGAAAGTCTTTCTCAGGAGTTTTGAATTCAAGACAAATACAGAGAAAGGTAGGCAGAGGTGCACAAGAATTAAGTTTATTATTCAAACACTGAATATTTATTATGCACCAGGCACTTATCTAAGGTGCTTAAGATATAGTACTGAAAATAAACTTGCCTTCATGGACTGACATGCTAGTTATAAAGAAAAATTATATAGTATCATTTCAAGTTGTGACAGGTCCAGGAAGAAAAACAAATCAGAGAAGAAACAGAGTTTTTTTTGGTTTTGGTGGTCAAAAAAGTTCTTTTGCTGGGTACGGTGGTGCATACCTGTAATTCAGTAGTTCGGGAGGCTGAGACAGGAGGATCTTGAGTTCAAAGCCAAACTCAGCAAAAGCAAGGCACTAAGCAACTCAGTGAGACCCTGTCTCTAAAGAAAATACAAAATAGGGCTGGGGATGTGACTCAGTTCAATCCCCGGTACCAAAAAAAAAAAAAAAAAAAAACAAAAAAAAACAAAAAAAAACCGAAAATAAAGTTCTCTCATAGGACCTAAATAGAAGGAGACTTGGAAAATGTGAGAGAAACAGTCATGTGGATACCTAGGGAAGAGTATTTCTAGGCAGAGAAAGTAGCATGTGGAAAACCTCTAGGCAGGAGTATGTTGTCATGTTTGAAACAGAGGCTGAGGGCCAAGGCTGTTGGAGCAGTGGGAAGTAGCTAATGGGATTCATAGCTAATGAGTAGTATTCAGGTGCCACGTTAAATAGAGCCTGATAAGCCATGGTAACTTTCATTTTAAATATGATGCAAAATCATTGGACATATGATACGTATTTTAACAAGATTACTTGGGCTGCTGTGTGGAGAACTGACTGAAGGGGAAAGAGTAGAGATAGGAAGATGGGTTAGTAGGAAATTGTACTCTAGGAGAGAGATGTTGGTGGCTTGGATTAGGGTATTAGCTGTGAAAGTCATGAGAAGTAGCTGGATTCAGGATGTATTTTAAGGCTAGAGCAGATAGGATTTTGGTAATGGTTTTGTCGTAGTGTGTGAGGGAAAGAGAGGGCAGAGTAACTTCAGAAATGACATTGTAAGACAGACAACACATACTTGAGATAGATCAATAAGTGGACAAATTTTCAGGGCTGCTAGCTGGTTCCTAGAGCTACTAGTTGGGTTTAAAACTTGAGTTGCATCGCAGACAATAAGGATGTTGCTGTACTTCTCCAAGTTGTCTGATTATATAATAGCTGAGTCAGTTTCCTGCATTTTTTTCTTCTCTCTGTATTCTTACAGTAAATCTGCATCACTTTAGTGCACCCATATTCCATGCAACATAAAAGATCTTAATTAATGTAATTTGGCACTCTTCAGGTTTACATAAATATTCTTGATGTTTATAATTCTTAATCCAAAGTCTTGGCAGCATTATCAAATATGATGAGGCTTTAATCTTAAAATTCTGGTAGGTCAGTTTAATCCTAATGCTACAGGTTTTAATAAGAATTTTATAAAGGGGTTAAAAAATACCTTAAAAGAGATATGCCATGACCTTTTTCAAAGTTATTTTATTATTTGAGCAGTAACATTCAATATGCTGATAACAGGTTGACATTAGAATAGAAAATGTGTTTGTGTCTTACCTGGTGATTTGCCTGACAAGACATAGATATTCATTGTTTAATTTATACATACAGCTCATGACTTTTATTTATTAATTTGTATTTTATTTCTTTTTGAATACTGAGGATTGAACCCGGGGATGCTTTACCATTGAGTTTCAGCCCCAACCCCTTTTTAAAAATTTTTTATTTTGAAATAGGTCTTACTAAGTTGCTTAGGGCCTTGCTAAATTGCTATATTGCTGAGTCTGGCCTAGAACTCCCAATCCTCCTTCCTCAGTCTCCCAAGCCAATGGATTATAAGTGTGTGCCATTGTCCCCAGCTTATTTATTTATTTTTGAGACTGGAGTCTTAAACTGTTTTGCCTACTTTGTCCTTGAACTTGTGATCCTCTTACCTCTGTCTCTTGAATAGTTGGGATTACAGATGCATGTCACAGCGCCTGGCTGAGCCTATTACTTTTTTTTTAAATCCCCTCTGGGTATTCCAAGAAGATTAGTGATTTGGTATAAAACTTCTTACATTCAACGTAGTCACTGATCTACAGAGGAGATATAACTTCAAAGAATAGATTTTTAACTTGTAGGAGTTTACCCAGAAATTTATTTGGGTTTAAAATATAGATGTCATTTCCTTACTTGAAAAAAATTTCCCAATTTTATGTGTTACATAAAAATAAGCAACACTAGAATAATAAGAGGTTTTTTTGGTAACATCTGTGTACAAATTATTATTAGCCCTGCTAATCCAAGAGCTTAATCATTGGCATGATACCTGTATCACCACCAGATGCAAGCTTTCTGAACCTAACAGTAAATAAATGAGTTTGAATAATTTTAGTATAATTTTAAAATAAAACAAAAATGTAAATATTTTTTTCCAAAGCTGGCTCATTGGTCCAAGCTAGCCCATTTATAAATGAGTATTTTAAAAATGTGCCATTGTGATTATAAATTACAGTTTTCCTTTCATATAAAACAGAAATAGACATCCGTGAATAGTAGTTGTTATGAAAACAGAATTTTAGTAGATGTATCAACATAATTACAAAAAAATACAAAAAAAATCTGAAACTCAATTCTCAAGAAAAGAAACTAACTTTTGTTAAAAATGGAAACCTATCACCAGTCACATCTGCCAATGAATTGTTTTATAGACAGACTTGGGATAAAGTAGGTTTGAAGCCCCAAATTGAACTTGCAGAAATATAGTAAATCAAGAATATAAAAACTACATGGAGTTGGTCCACAGTTTTTCTTGCCTAATATTTGGTTGCTACTTGAAGAACCAAGGAATATGTTATAGGAGGGAAGCATTTCTTTTCCTCATATCAATCTCAAAAGTTTAGGCTTGAAGCAAACCAAACTGTTATAAATTTTCATAAGTCATAATTCAATTATATTTCACCTTAAATATTTTGAAGATATTTATATAATCAATCTGTAGTTCCTTGGGAGTAATGAATCCCATATATTTTATTATACTTTTCTTTTAAAAAAATTACAGTTATTCATTGTTGCTATGTGCTATGGTTTGTGTGTGTCCCCCAAAGGTCTATGGCCTAAAGGTGTGGTCCTCAGCTGTACCAATGGGAAGTGGAGGAATCTTTAGGAGGTGGGGCCTAATGGGAAGTTTTAGTTCATTGTGGGCATGTCCTCAAAGGGAATCATGAGACCCCATTTTCTTGCTCCTTCTTTTGATTGCCAACCATGAGATAAATGGGCCTCTTTGGCCCTGAACTCCTGCCATGATGTGCAGTGCTCCCACGGCCCAAACCAAGAGGGTCAATTGGACATGGACTGCAACCTTTGAAACTGTGAGCCAAAATAAACTTTTCCTCTTTATAAGTTGATTATCTCAGGTGTTTGCTAAAGTAATGGAAAACTGAAGAATACATCTTGAAAGAAAAGGTTCAGACTATTTTATACTTTGCCTTTCTTGAGTCTTGGCGGTAAGTTTAGTATTAAGAGCTTTTGTAAGTGGATTACCAATTTTCCTATTTTTGAAGATCCACCATCTGGAAAGTTGGTATTACTGACTTATTACCACTTGAACGTGGTTATTGTTTTCATAGAAATATATGTATTTTATGGCCAGATATGTAAGGTTCACAATTTTAACTATTTAAAGCATCCACCATTTATTTATAACATTGTGCAAACATTTGCTTTCTAGCTCTAGAACATTTTTCTTATCCCAAAGGGGACCCTACACCCATTAAGCAGTAACTCTTCATTCTTACTTCCCATTACTCTGCTATCTGTATCTCTGAATCTGCCTATTCTGGATATTTTATTTATTTATTTTCATTTTATTTTGGGACCAGGGATGGAACCCAGGGGCACTCAACCACTGAGCCATATCCCCAGCTCTTTTTATATTTTATTTTGAGACAGGGTCTTGCTAAGTTGCTTAGGGCCTTGCTAAGTTGCTAAGGCTGGCTTTGAACTCACAATCCTCCTGCCTCAGTCTCCCAAGCTGCTGGAATTATAGGCATGCAACACCACACCTGGTTCTGGATATTTTATATAAATGTTATCATATAATATGTGACTTTAGTTTCTGGCTTCTTTCATTTATCATGGTTTGAAGCCTCATTCATATTGTAGCACAGATCAGTATTTTTCCTTTTTTATGAATGGGTAATATTGCATGATATGCATGTATCACATTTTGTTTACCTATTCATGTGTTGATGGACATCTGTTGATGAACATTGGGATTATTTCTACTTTTTGGCTATTGTGAATAGGCCTGCTACGAACACTCATGTACGTGATTTATTTGAACATGTTTTTAGATTATTTGGTTATATATCTAGGAGTGGAATTGCAGATTCATACAGTGATTTAACTTTTTGAGTAGTTGCCAAATTGTTCCCCAAAGTTAGGCAGCATTTACATTCCCACCAGCTATGAATAAGGGTTCCATTTTCATATCCTTGTCAGCACTTATTTTCTGTTTTATTGTTTTTGTTTTATGCTAACCCAATGAATTTGAAGTGCCATCTCACTATGATTTTGATTTGTATATCCCTGGTGACTAATGGTATTAAGCATCGATCCACATGCTTGTTGGTTATTTATATATCTTCTTTGGCAAAATGTTTATTCAAATCCTTTTCCCATTTTGTAAATCAGGTTTTTTCTTTTTGTGTTGAGTTTTAAAGTGTTCTTTAAATATTCCGGCTACTAAACCTTTATCAGATACATGATTTTCAAATATTTTCTTCCATTCTGTGGATTGTCTTTTTACTTTGTTGATAGTGTCTTTTAATGAACCAACGTTTAAAAACTTTATAAAGTCCAATTTGTCTATGATTTCTTTTGTTCTTATGTTTTTGTTGTCCTAAGAATTTATTACCAAATTCAGGGTTATGAAGATTTATCCCTGTTTTTTTTTCCAAGGGCTTTATAGTTGCAACTCTTATATTTAGGACTTTGAGTTTATTGTGTACATATTGTGAATATGGGTCCAACTTTGTTCTGTTGCATGAGGATACCTAAATATCTCTGCACCATTTGTTGAAAAGACTGCTTTTTCCATTGAATGGTCCTTTGGAAAAGGTGAGTTGACTGTAGATGTATGGGTTTATTTGTGAGAACATAAATTTAATTACAGTGATATATATGTTTATTTTTATGCTTGTACCACCTGTTTTCATATTTCCTCTTTTCATTATGGCAACTTTGTATGAAGTTTTGAATTCAGCGAACCTGTATTTTCCAACTTTTTTTCTTTTTCAAGATTGGTTTGGCTGGTTGAAGTCCCATGGAATTCCATATGAATTTTAGGACAAACTTTTCCATTTTTGAAAAAAAAAAAAAGGTTATTGGGTTTTTGACAGGGATCACATGGAATCTGCAGATCACTTTAGGTAGTATTGTTATCTTAGTAGTATTAAATCTTCCAATGCATGAACACAGATGTATTTTTCTCCATAGCATTACAGAGGTGCAGTTGACAAAAACAGTATATATTGAAGATGTACAACATAATGTTTTGATACACAAATAAATTATGAAATGATTACCACAGCCAAGCTAAAATAACATATCAATCATCTCATATCTTACATCTCTCTCTCTCTTTTCATGAGAGTACTTAAGATCTATTTGTTTTGCAAATTTGCACATGACTATAGTTAATAAATGATTATTAACTATAGTCACCATGCTGTATATCAGATCTCTAGAACATATTCATCCTGCCTGACTGGAACTTTGTGACTTTTGACCAATGTCTTCCCCACACTTCAGCTCCTAGCAACCAAAATTCTACTATCTCCTTTTATGGATTTGACCTTTTTAGGATTTCATATATAAGTGAGATCATGCAGTATTTGTCTTTCTGTGTTTGTTTTGTTTAATACAGCACAATATCCTATGAGCTCCTATGAGCTCATTTATGTTGTTGCTAATGACAGGATTTTCTTCTTTTCTTAAGGCTGAATAATATTGCATTATGAATATTCCATTCACATTTTCTTTATCCTTTCATCTGTAGACAGACACTTGGGATGTTTCCATATTTTGGTTATTGTGAATAATGCTACAATGAATAAGGGAGTACAGTACAGATATCTCTTAAAGAGAGGAGTTTTATTTCTTTTGGATATTAGAAGTGAGATTACACTATTCCATTATGTTAGAATGCTTTTTCAACCTCATACCCTTTTACTTTTTGGGGTTTTACAAGCGCTGTATCTTTTGTGGTTATTCTATGGGACATTGGGGCTCTGTTATTTATTTATTTTTTTCAATCTATTTTATTCTGCTGTTCAGATTGGGTGATTTTTTGGTTTCATTTTTGGGTTCATAGATTTTTTTTTGGTAAAAAAATGGGGATTGAAACTAGGTGTGTTTTACCACTGAGCTACATCTCCAGCCCTTTTAATTTTTTATTTTGAGACCGGGTTTCACTAAGTTGCTTAGGACTTTGCCAAGTTGTTAAGGTTGGCCTCAAACTTACGATCCTTATGTGTCAGCCTCCCAGGTTGCTGGGATTACAGGTGGGTACCAACATGCCTGGCTAGGTCCATAGATTCTTGCTGTTATATTCATTCTGCTGTTGAGCCTACTCAATGAGTGCTCATTTCAGTTATTGTATTTTTCAAGGCAATACAAATTTTCCTTTGATTCATTCTTATATTTTCAGTTTCTTTTTTGAGTCTATTTTAAAATTTGTTTAAAGTATGTTTATAATTGCTTGTTGAAGTATTTTATGATGGTTGCTTCAAAATCCTTGTCAGGCAATTCTAACATTTATGTCTTCTCAGTTTTGGCATGCTTTGGCCATCATTTTTCATTCAAGTTAAGATTTTCCTGGTTCTTAATAGGATGAATGATTTTTAGATTGTATCCTGGATATTTAAAATATTTTGTAAGAGTTAGTTTTCTATTGAAGAGGCAATCATCACATCAGATACAATGTACAGGTCCAGGTAGGAGTGGATGTCCAGCCCACACTGTATCCTGCTGGCACCAACTGGCAAAAGCAGAGAACTTCCTCACTATCTAATTGCTGTTAAGCGTGGGTGAAAGTTCAATTCTGTACTTGGTCCTCTGACATCTTCCCAGTGGAAGTGGAGTACCACCTCATTGAAGCTTGTTGGGGGTTTTATGTTTTTGTTTATCCTGATTAGCCTTCACTGATACTGGTAAAGGGGAAGTGCACTGCCAACTTGTACCACATCATATCTCTTCATTCCATTTTGTTGTTACTGGTAAGGAGTGAAAGTTCAGTTCCCCATTGGGCCCTACTGACATTGGGAGTGGAAAATAGGATGCCAACTAATACTGCTTCATGGCACTTCATTCTCTCATTGTTGTTGGATGAGAATTTGAAGTTCCACTCCATATTGGGCCCTATTGATATCAGTGAGGGCAAATGGGAGTACTGATTAGCACTGTCTCATAATATCTTGTTAGGCCTAATTATTGCTATGTGGAATTGGAAGTCATTGCCCTGCTGGTCTAATTGATGCCCATAGGAGGAAGCAGGACACCAGCCATCACTACCTAGCACCTGTCCCTTATATCTTGTTGCTGCCAGGTGGGGCAGAATTTAGTGTCTCGCTGTACCATTCCTTAAATCCCAAGATCCCTAGTCAGTTTACCTTTTCCCATCCACCTCTCAGAGTCTTCCTATGTTTGAATGCTGTACCATGTCTGGAATTTTTATTTGCTAGAAAGAGGACTAGGAGGGTATGGGACTATTCCATTTTGATGGAATAGAAAGTTGGTGGATAATTTGTTTTTGTGTTCTTTGTGTTTTTCAGAACAAATTATTATATGTTTTACAAAATCTTTATTTCTTATTCTGAAACTTCCTTCATTTTTCTACAAGTTTGAAATACTGGTATAGACTTGGAAGCAGAAAGTCTTACCTTTCTTTTCCAAAGGCTGAAATTCATCAAAGTATCAAGGGGAATAAAATTTCCCTGAAGCAAACTTCTCAGAAGCAAAAGAAAACTCTTCAGAAAAATAATGCTAATAAAGAGTGAATAATTGCAAGACAATATTCCAAAATAAATTTTAAAAATTCTTGAAGTAATTGCAGTTATGAAAGTATTTCATGAAGTAGACAAATGACTCAGGGAAATTACCATACCACAAGAGAAGAGTGTATTAGTTTTCTATTACTACCATAACAAATTAATACAAAATTAATAGCTTACAACCACACAAAGTTAACTTACATTTTTGTATGTCAAAAATCTAGTTCAAATTTCACATGATTGAAACCAAGGTTTTGGCAGTCTGTGATCTTTGTAGGAGATTCTAGGGAGATTCCATTTCTTGCTCATTTGAACCACTTGTGGAATTTAGTTCTTTGGGACTGTGGGATTGGGGCTTTTGTTTTCTTTCTGTGTATAGGAGAAAGACAGTTTACACCTTCTAGAACTTTCTGCATTCTTTGACTTGTGTCTTACTTCTTCCATCCTTTGAGACTGGAATAACAGGTCAGATTCTTCTCACATTGCATCTCTGTGACCCAGTTTTCTTTTGTACAGATGCTCCTCAACTTATGTTGGGTTATGTCTTGATAAATCCTTCACTAGCTGAAAATATTGTAAGTTAAAAATGTGTAGGTTGAATATACCTAACCTATCAAATGTTATAATTTAGCAATACAATGAACTATAAAGTATAGGTTGGTTACCCTTGTGGTCATGTGACTGGGAACTATAACTCTCTGCTGTGGTCCAGCATTGTGAGAACTTCATACAATATATAATTTCCCCGGGAAAAGGTCAAAATTCAAAATTAAAAGTACAATTTATATTGAATGCATATTGCTTTCATGTTATTGTAAAATTGAAAATATGTAAGTCAAACATCATAAGTAGAGAACTGTATGCATTCTATTTTTAAGGACTCATGCCTTAAATTGGGTCCACCCAGGAAATCTAAAACAGCCTCTCCACCTCAATATGTTTGACATTCATTACTCCTACAAAGTGACTTTTGCCATATTAGGTAACATATTCATGGCTCTGAAACATTAGGGTATAGAAATCTTTGGAATATCATTACTTTGCCTACCACAAGAAGTCTAAAGAAAGAAAGGTAGAAGGGTCTTATATAAAAGAATCAGTTTAAAAGATAAAAACTAGAGAAAAATACTAACATTCCTAAATATCAAAAAAGTAAAAAAAGTAGCAAAGATAATTATGAAATTGTGAATATATTAAAAATATAATATTTTCTCAAACAAAGAAGCCATAAATGGACACATTCTAATTTCAGAGATGTTCAAAGGGAAGATGTCTAATTTTCTCCCAAATTTTCATTGTCCAACAATGATTGTAAAACTTAAATTGTAAAACAAAAATTAATATTAAAGATCTCAAAATGTTTCTAAGAATATATATACATATAATATATGTACACATATATATTATATGTCTGTGTATATATACATACATACACATAGTATATGTATATGGTAAATAAAGCATAAAACCAGGTGACAGAACTAAGTGCAGATAAATTATATCAATAAATGTAAAATGGCTTGCCTCAACTATTAAAAGATAAGATCTGAAGATTTCACAAAGCAAAAAACTACTACCCATGCAATATACAAGAGACAAAGTGATTAAGAAGGAGGAAAATAAAATATTGGGTGAAAGGATTAAAAATGTTTTAAAGGTTAAATTAAAATTAAGTAAACATTAAAAGTGGAATTAAAATACCAGGAGGCAGAATTTTGATGTCATGTAAGGACACTTCAGACATTACTAAGACAGAGGAGGGTCCTTTGTAATATTAAAGTCTACACTTCACAATGAAGACATTATAGTTTTGAACATCTATGCAACCAATGATGAGTAATAACTTTTATGAGGCAAATTACAGGAGATACAGGAAAAGTAAATAGAAATGTATTAAAAGCAGGAGGGTTTAGCACACTTCTTTTATGCCAAGATTGATTAAAAAAAGTTTAAAAAATTAAGACATAAATAACTAGTAAATTATTTATTGGTTTATATATTGGATATATTGACTATTTGTTCTTAAAATAGGAAATACATCTTATTTTCAATGAAAGTGAACCATATATTAAGTCGTGAAGGAAACTTTAATAAAATCTAAACATAGAAGTTTTACCATTATCTGACCCCTGTGCAATAAAGCTAGAAAGTAATAGCAAAATTAGAAAGCATAAAGGCACTTAATTGTAAGAATAATAAAAATACACACATATTTGGAGCAAGATGGCAGAATAGGGGGTCTCAGATTTCACTATCCCCCACAAGAAGTTCAAGTAGCAAGTATCCATAGACAAGAACACCTTGGTCCAGACCACTAAAACTGGAAATAAGTCTGAGTCACCTGCATGGTCCACAGAATGGAATAAAAACCCTGAGGAAAGGGTAAGAGAGCAGTCTAACTGATAGGTAAGATATTCTGAGAGATTTAGGGATGAGGGTGGGTTAATGAACTGAATACTAAATGATACTAAGGAATTTCTATTATATTCGTGAAAATGTTTATTGGCTATATAGAAAGGTCTAATTGTATTAAGATAGTGTGTCACAGCAGGAGAGAATTAGAGAATTCAGAAACAGAATGAGGCCTGATAATAGGACTAATATGTTATTGCAGATTATTGGGAAAGACTGCCTTATTCAATTAATAGTTCTGAGACAACTGGTTCATCATATAGGAAATTTTTTTTGAAAAATGAAACATTTTACCTCACATATAAAAATCAATTATAGGTGCACGAATGACTTAAGTGTGAAAGGCATAAGTTTAAAACTTTCAGAGGGGTTGAGGTTTAGCTCATGCTTAGCACTCTGCCAAGAAGTGTTTTGAATGCTAGGGGTACAATCCCCAGCACCAAGAAAAAAACCAAGCCAACCAACCACCTAAATAAAAACTGCAACTTTTAAAATATAAGGTAATGTCTTCATTAATTTTATGTAGGGAGGAATTTCTCAAACATTACAAAAAATTTTTATATAAAATTTTTGTATGTTATATAAACACATTAAATAAAAAGATTAATAAATCTGATTACATTAATATTAAGAACATAAAGAGAAACTGAAAAGCTAATATCCTCAGACAAGATATTCATGAGACATAAAATTGGTATGGTTTTAGTATCCAGAATATGTAAAGAATTTTTACAATTTAATAATAAGCAAGCCATTTGAAAAAAGTGAACAATTTAGAGGAGATATGAATGACAAATGGAAAAGAGTCTTAACCTCACTCTAGCAATGTCTCATTGATCACAATTGATTACAATGAGATATTTATTACTTTATATCTATTAGTTTGGTAAAATCAAGTCAAGCAATCCAAAATCTTGATACGAATATGGAAGAACAAGAACTTTTACGTACAGCTACGGGAGCGTGAATTGGGATATTCTTTGGGGAAAACTTTTAGACTCAAAATTATGCACATACCTACCTTATAGCCCAGCAGCAATTCTTTGTAGGTATAAGTTTTAGATATTTCTCTTGTACAATATGTGAACAAAATTATTTATAGTGTGGTGGCAAAATCAGACTTGATTGGGAAAGAAATTACAAAAATGTTAAGATAAAAGTTCAAAGTCTGGGGAAGGGGTCAGTTCCCCTCCTCTCTTAAGCTTTCTCCAGGAGGGTCCCTACCTTTTGCATTGTCAACAACTGCCTTAAGAGTCTGACTACTCCCTCCTGAAATGTAATAGATGTCTGTGAAAGGAGCTGTTTCTTCTTTTCTGTTCAGTGAGCAGCTTTATGTTAGAGATCCTGCCACAATGCCTTTGACCACATAGATTAGGAATTTTTTTTTTTGGAACTGGGGATTGAACTCAGGGGCACTCCACCACTGAGCCACATCCCCAGCCCTGTTTTGTATTTTATTTAGAGACAGGGTCTCACTGAGTTGCTTAGGGCCTCACTAAGTTGCTGAGGCTGGCTTTGAACTCGCGATCCTCCTGACTCAGCCTTCCAAGTGCTGGGATTACAGGCGTGTGCCACCGTGCCCAGCTAAATTTACCTTAACTTTTAAAACAGGTGCTGGGATTACAGGTGTGTGCCACCACGCCTGGCAGGAATTTTTTAAAAAGAGGAAAAAGCCCCAATGATAGGATGGGTCTACGATGACGTCAAATAACCTATAAATATTGTGAGAAACTGTGGATCAGGGCTCAGAATTTTGAAGTGCTAATCTCCCGCCAGCATAAAATAAAGCCTGGTTTCTCTTACTTTCTGAATGCTGTCTTGTCATTTCCACAACAATAGTAATGTTGTTTCTAAAAGCAAAAAACTGAAATCAATTACCATGTGACCAGAGAAAGGATTAAGAAACTATCCTGGTCATACAAGAAGAACGAAAGTAATAGGGCTTCACCCAACAATGTAAATGGATCCTAGGAACAATATTGAGTGAAGAAATAAGTCATAGAACACTACATACACCGTGACACCATTTTTATAATACTTTTAAAAAGATAAAACCTAAAGAATACATGATTTAGGGTTACATACATCTGGGAAAAATCTTTTTTAAAGTAAGAGAATAGTAGTATTCAGGATAGCAATTACTCCAAGGGAGACTTGGAAAGGATCAGAGGAATACAGATAATTTTAATGCTATCGGTAATGTTTTTATTTTAAAAGTAAGTGGTTGGTAAACTTATTTTGATTTGTATCAGTTATTTTATAGAAAATAATTAAAATAGAATTTATCAAAGTTTTGGTGAATGCTGGATTGCATTCTTCTGCATGAATATTTACTTGGTAATGAGAGAAAAAATCCTTTAAGATTGCTTTTCTTTAATAATGAAAGTAGTTTAATAGCTAAACAGCCGAAATGGCACCATTTTATTAGGTCTTCTATGGGGGGGAGGGAGGTGTTAGTAGTGTTAGCTCTGTTTTTCCATGGTAGCCTAATATATGCTTCCAAATTCTTTTTCCTTAGCGGCATCTAAAATGGTAAAATATTTTCTGCCTGTTTGAATTTTTTTTTTTTGGTGGTGGGGTGAACACAGGACCTTGCACATGCTAGACCAGCACTCTATCACTGAGCTACATCCCCTGCTCTCTTTCTCATTTGTTTTGAGACAGGGGTTCACTAAGTTGCCCAGACTGGTCTTGAATTTGCAGTTCTCCTGCTTCAGCTTCCTGAGTCACTGGGATTACAGGCCACCATGCCTGGTCTGATTTAAAATTTTTAATGGTCAATGAAATGAGCCCTGGCACAGATTTATTTCATTTTGTATAGTACCTCAGAGTTCATTAGATAAAATGTAAGTAGGAAGCACAGTGAGAATAGCTATATTTTTTAGTCTTTTTTTTTTTTTTTTTTTTTTTTTTTCCCTTTTATTTACTTATTGATTCATTGAACACAAATGGAGTACAGCTATTGTTTCACTGGTTGTACACAAAGTAGAGTCACACCATCTGTGCATTCATGCATGTACACAGGGCAATGGTATCTGTCACACATTGTTATTAATTTTACCCCCC
>JAJEJO010002642.1:84709-108946 GCA_020662805.1 Glaucomys volans
TCATCTAGGTTTAATTGGGACACTTTCTTCCCGTGTTTTCTCATGGTGCTCGTGTATCTTCCCCTCTGTTGCTTGAGGGGTGTTTGATCAAGCGGTGACCCAAGAAAGGTGCTGTCCCACTACCTCCAGGTTGGGAATGATCAATGCTTCTGGGCAGAGGCAGCCTAGTGTTGATAGACAATTAGATACAGCAAGGTGGTAGACTCCGGGCCTGGGTGTGGGCCTGGGCACTAGTTCAAGTTGGGGTGGTGTCACAGAACTGTGCTCAGTGATGGAGACACTGGGCTTGAGAGCCCAGGCTGACCTGAACTCCTCGCTGGGGGTTCAGGCAGTGGCAGGTGGTTGCTCTCTCCTGGGGACACTGTAAGCTATTGCCAAAGGCCCAAAGCTCCCTGCCCGATCACTTCAGACACTGTTGACACTGCTGGCGGCCCCAGGAAGCTGGAAATGGACCCCCACTGTCAGGGAAGCCGCCAAACTCAGAGCAGTTCCACCTCACTGCCGGGGTCAGCGATTCCAGGGGCTTCGGGCCAACCTCTCCAGGTGCGGCTAGAGGGCCTGGGAAGCCCAAGATGGGCGCTCTCCGCCAGGGAAGTGGCGCAGAATAGTTCCCACTTCCCGCCAGAGACTGCGTTCCCAGAGTTTCCCGGTTGGAGCTCGCTCTCCGTCAGGGAAGTGGCGCAGAATAGTTCCCACTTCCCGCCAGAGACTGCGTTCCCAGAGTTTCCCGGTTGGAGCTCCCCTGACGCAGCCGAAGGCCCAAGGAAGCTGGTAATGAGCCTTCTCCGCCAGTTAAGCCGCCAAAATGGCGTGGGGTAGTTCCATCTCCCCACCAGAGTCCGCGATCTCAGAGTTTCCCGGACGCCTCTGAATGCCCAGGTAGCCTGAGATGCTCGGTCTCTGCCTGGGAGGCCGCCGGTCGGTGCCGGAGCCGCGGCCAGTGACTCCACAGGGCTACTGGGGACCCGCACTCACTCGTTGGCTGGCGCAGACCCAGGTCAGTGGCTCCGAAGCAGCTGCAGGCTCAGGCGCTCCCGGCTCGTCGCTGTCCGGCTCCGGGCTCGTCGCTGTCCGGCTCCCGGCTCGTCGCTGCCTGGCTCCCGGCTCGTCGCTGCCCGGCTCCTGGCTCGTCGCTGCCCGCGGCGGGCCGAGCCCAGCCCGGCTGAGTTGGTTCTGGAGCGGCACCTGGGGACCCCTTATATGTGCTTTGAATATAAAATCCCGTTGAGAGTCATATTCCTGCTGTTTGATTCCCAAGCAAGTAGGAATCCACGGAGCAAGTAGGAATGTCGCCTTCCTCTAATCCGCCATCTTGGATCTCCCGCCATCTTGGATCTCCTTTTAGTCTTTTATCACTGTTTCATGGAAGATTTTTACACTTAGTTATATTTTAAAAACCTGTAGTATTGTAAATTATATGAATCTAATTCTAAGATAATATGGTAATTAAGTTTGTTTTCTATAGTATACAGACATAGCATCATTTACATTTACAAAAAACTTTGGAACTAACTTAGGCACTATATGAAGACTTTGTAAATTCTGTTCATTGATTTAATGTAAGTCACAGATCAGAGAAGCAGTTACAAAATCCTTACATAGTGACAGTTCCTTTATTCATAACTAGTTCTGCATAATATGTTATGGAAAGCATGAGCCAAATTTGTCCCTAAGGATCCCTAAAAGAAGTAGTTTAAACTTTGTAGTAGTACTCAATTTCTGATTATGTGAAGGTGTTACCCCTACCCAAAATCAGTAAATAGGCAAAATTGTCTTGAGTCATTCGTGATTTCCTCCGTCCTTCTTTAAAGTGAATTTACAATTTTTATTAGGGTCTGGTATTTCCTTTCAGGGTTTCTTTTGCAAACTAGGCAAATACACACACATGTACACACACAAACTTTCTTGTATCTCTTCTTGGGTGGCATGTTTTATGCCCTACTTTTTTTCATATGATATATCCTGGAGATAACCCCATGTTAGTACATTAGAGAACTCTTTTGTTCTTTTCTATGGTTGGATGGTATCTATGTATTTTGTGAATGTATCATAGCACAGTTGACTTATCCCTATTAAAAGATATTTGAATTGTTTTCAATTGTTTGGTGTGACAATAATGCTTCAGTGAATAACCTCGTGCATATATTGTTTAATATTTCTTGTAGTGTATTTTCAGGAAAGACTGTTAGAAGTGGGATTGTTGGGTCAAAGGGCAAATATATCTACAGTTTTTTTTTTTAATATTACCAACTTTTCCTCAATAGGGAACACAACATTTTGCACTCTGGCTACAAATGTTTGAGAGTACCTAAATGATTTCTTATAGCCTCAACAATGGAATATATATTCTAACTTTTAGATTTCTGTCAAACTGATAGGTAAAAAATAAATCTCAGTGTAGTTTAGTTTGTATTCCTACCATGAGATAGGTAGATCATATTTTAATCTATTTTGGGGTTATCAGCTGTTCCTTTTTTTGTGAACTGATACTGACTTACTTTTATGTTAGCTTTTGTTATTTTCTTCTTGTATTCAAGAATTTTTTTTGTATATATCTGTATCTATCTTCACACACATACATTTTGCTATGCAAATTTATTTTGTAGCTATAAAATCAACTTATCAATATTTTGTTTTATTTTATGAATTCTGGGTTTTAAGTCATAGATAGAAAAGGCTTTCTCACTTCCAGATTGAAAGGTATTCAGTTGTATTTTCTCCAAGCACTTACATGGTTTCATTTTTTTTTTTTTTTTGTACTTAGACCTGTGATCTCGTCAGCATTTATTCTGTACATAGTGTGATATATTGATCCAATTTTATTTTCTTCCATATGGTTAGCCAATTGTCCTAGTGTTTTAGCCAGCTTTTTCACTGCTATTACAAAAGGACCTGACCAGAACAATTGTAGAGGAGGAAAATTTATTTGAGGGCTCACACTTTCAGAGGTCCAGTCCTCAGAAGTAGAACACCATTCCTCGGGGTTCCAGATGAGGCTGAACATCATGGTGGAAGAGTGTTGCAGAGGGAAGCAACCCACATGGTGATCAGGAAGCAGAGAGAGCGGGGGAGAGAGAGAGAGAGTGAGTCTTCACTTGCCAGGTAAAAATACATACCCCAAAGCCATGCCCCCAATTCCCACCTCCTCCTACCACTTCAGTTACCACTCAGGTAATCCCTATTAGGAGATTAATTCACTGATTGGGTTAGACTCTTACAACACAATCATTTCTCTTTGAATCTTCTTGCATTCATGAGCTTTTGTGGGACACCTCACATCCAAACCATAACACCTAGCATCATTTATTAGAAATTCTTTTCCTCAATCAGTTGAGATGCTACTTTTATGATATATGAAGTTTTGATATGTGAGTGAATCTATTTCTAAACTTAGGTCTGAATTTGTTTGCCTTTTTTTTTTCTTTTCTTTTCTTTTTAAAAAGTTTTCTCATCTCCTTATGTGCTCACCAGTCCTGGACACTGTCTTTGTTACTACCAGGTCTTTCTCACCCATCTTCTTAGCCTTCTATTTATATATCCTAAATAGAAGACTTTGTAGTGTTAAGTTCCAATAAGGCTAACTGACACCTCATCCCATTCTCATTAGTTTTGCTGTAGTTTTTATGCCTAGTCTTACTTGTACATACAAACTTTAGATCCATGAACTTCTTGGTATTTTTATTGTTGTTGAAATTCAAAGTTGAACTTTGGGAAAATTATATTATCAAAGACATAATACATATTTCTGTTGTTCATATCTAGTTTCATGAACCAGAGTTTTATAATTTTTTATATACAGGTTTGAATATTTCAGCTTAGGGGTCTTCTGTTATCTTCTAACTCCACATAACTTGTACATGAAAGCTGTTGATTTATAGGTTAATTTTCTACCCTGTAACCCTACCAGACTGCTTTATTGCTACAGTTTTTCTGTTGATTTTCTTGGGTTATTCAGGAATTTCATCATGTTATCTGAAAATAGTGGTCTTCTTCCTTTCTAATTTTATTTTTATTTGATAAGTTGCTAAAATAAATACAATTAAAGTAGCAGAGCTTTATTCTCTACTTTAGTTAGAAGTTGTTCACCTTTTTTTTAATTCTCTTTTCTTTATAAAAGCTTTTCCATGTCTTATATGCTCACCAGGCTTGGGCAGTATCTTTGCTTCTCCCAGGTGCTTTTCACCGATCTTCTTAGCATTCATTGCAATATAAATATGCTTTTCTTTGGCACACTTACCAAGGGTCCTGTTTCTCCTTCTGATTTGCAATTTTGAAAATGAGGAAAATGCCCTTTGTGTTTAGTCTTTCATCAAGAGCTCGAACTCAATTCCTATTGTTAGCTTTTGAGTAGAAATGGAAAATGGAACAATCTTTTTAAGTGTGAAAACTTTTCCTGTGTTTTGAGACTGCTATTAAAATATCACTCAGTTTCTACCATAAAATAAGATAATATGTATTTTCTATGGGCAATTAAGATACAACTAAAAAAGCAGAATTACTATTTCTCATGGCTCTTGGCTAAGCTTTTGTCACTTTCTTCTGTTTTGTTCCAAGTCGTGTGCCAGCTGGCTATGTGCCTTTAATCTCTGAAGTGGTCATGCTGTACCACTGTTGTGAACTTCTTTAGGATATAGAGGATTGAAGAGGATGCAAAATTATAGTACAGATTTTAGAAAGGTTGGAAAAAATGTTGAGTATTACTACTGGGAAATTTAAATAATTAAGATCAAAATTTAATTTTCTCTTAAATGTTTCAACTCACGCCTAATGTGAGTGTGAACAGCATACCATCTTTACTCTTCATCAGTTTTTCAGAAAAATTTTTTTTAATTGTTTTGCAGAACTAAGGGTGTAGCTCAGTGGTAGAACTTGTGCCTGGCATGAATAAGATCCTGAGTTTGATCCCTAGCAATCAAAAAATATTTTTTTACTTTGAAATTTCATCACAGTACTTTATGTCAAATAAGTTAAACTCAAAATGACATTTTTAAAAAGACTATGAAATATCAATTCCAGACATGTCTGTATCAGAGATGGCAAATAGGTTTCTTCTTATGCCAATGTCATTACCTATCTGCTTAGAAGATTATTTCAGGAGTGGTCCTGAGGCTGCCACTAGGTTCAGAAGGAAGAGTGTTGTGATGTCTGCCATGGACAGGGATGGGAAAGAAATGATGTGGATGCTTGTTTGAAATACTTCATTACTTCAGAACTCTAAACATATGGATGGGAATTTATAAATTACATTTGCTGTGTTTAAGAAAGTAGCATTTTTATGTTTAAAAATAACTTTATTGTCAGTAATGAAATTTCAAATTATTTTAATGTGTCTCAGTCTGAATGTCTAAGGGTCGTCTTTTTCTATGGTTTAAATATAAAAATCACTGAACAGTTATGGAACACTTTATAGGTGTTTTCACTAAGTTGTTCATATGAATGATAGTCCAGTTGATCTCTGTGACATGGGAATGATGGCAAGCTATCTCTCAATGTTTTAACAAATTAGAATTCATCATCATGGGATCAGTTTTTTTTTTTTCATTTAATCCATATATCATGGGTGCACTCACATTAACCAAGTTTGTTAAGTATATTTGTTGATTTTTACTGAGAACTTTAACTGGAATAGGGACTGAAACATTCCAGTTCCTGATTTTGTAGGTGAGCTATTCAAGAAGCCAAATCTCTATCCAAACAGCAACTTATTGATTTATAATAAGAAATATAACAGCCATTAGAACTAAAATACTGAAATCTATGTGACTTGGTCTTCTCATTAGAGGCACACCTACATGGAAGTAAAGTCATAATGTCTTTTGAGGAGCACTAATTAGAACAAGGAGTATTAGATTAATGAACCTAGGAACAGCCTTTTCAGTAGGTTTCATTTTGGCCCGGATTCTCCTGTGTATAAGTGCTTGGATGAGCACTGCCAAAGCGCAGCTCTCGCAAGCTCCTTTTCCTATTTGCATTTGATTGGCCAGTTTCCCTTTTGACTGACACATTTAATAACACATGGTAATATAATTAGTCAAATAGCAGTCATTCTTCAGGCCTGGCTTCCATTTGTCTTTTCAGGTGACTTTGCATCTGTACTCTGGTTCAGTAGAAATAAGAGTTTTACTCTCACAGGGCCATCTTGTTTCTCTAATTTCCAGGTTTTGTGGGAAGCCTCTCTACTCCTAAGTATGTAGACTACATCTTACTAAGGAATTGTGGTAAGCTTATTCTTAGTGACTAACCTGAGACCTGTTTAGTTATATTAATTTTTAAAAATGCATACAGATAATACAGAGTGAAGGAGGGGAGAGATGGGAAAGTTATGAATAGTACACAACATAAAGCAAGTTTTTAATGGATGTTAATATTCAGTAAAACATTACAGAAGTACATTGCTTTTCGCACATTTTTTGCTGCATGCTCTAGCTTTAGCCCTCAGACCTCCCATGCAGACAGCACATATGTTCCATGGGGCTGTGCTGTTAAAGTTAGTGTCTAATGAAGTGTGCGATTAGTCTGTGGTAATGGTCTGAGGGAGGGTGAATTGGGCTCAGGATGTTATCATACAGGACTGTAATGCTTACTAAAAAATGTATTTTTGTTTGTTTCCCACGTCAAGATTATGTTTCTAAGATTTTTCTTCATGTAAACTACATTTATCAAATTTTATTCTACTCTACCCTGGAAAACAAAAGCTGTCCCCATTACTATAATTTCATAGTAAATGTACATTATTAGGGTTCACAGCAACACTTGGTCTTCTGTAGCAATTTCTAATTGAGGTGTTCTAAACACTTCTCAAAAACAGCTTTCTAGACTTTCATTTAATCAGGATTGAGGGAAAAAGGAAAGGGAAATGGTAGGCTTTAAATTTACTCCAATTCTGAGGTTTTTATATATATAAAATGGCATGTAATAGAAGTCATTTTGTGTAACTGGTTATAGTGACAGCATTTCCGAAGGGATGAATTCACAGACATGACTTTGGGACTTACTGCTTCTTCTATATAAAGTTGGGGATATTTACAAATAATTTCTGTCTCGACTAGGACAATATCTTATGGTTTCACAGTAAGATGAAACAATAGAAAACAAAACCCAAAAAAGGGCTGTTTGAAAAATTAGTGAGTTCTGGGTTTTAAAAATTCTGAGTTTTGGGTTGGGAGGTGACAAAAGAAAAACATTTAAAAAGACCCCTCTTGCACTTGGATCATATTTGTTGTGCACCTGAAGACTCTTGGCATTATTTCAAGAAGATGAGAAAATGATAATGTCATTCCCTGTGATTTGAAGGTAGGGAAATCTTTCAGGGATAGGGTAGGAATCTCTTACTTGGCAGGTTAGAGAAGAACTTGGGACTGAGTGGAGCCAGAAGTGGGAGTGTGGGTGGGTGGCAGAAGTGGTGGTCATAGTTCTGAATTTTTGAGGTAGTGTGTCTTGGAATTGGTTTCAGTGCTTTGGGGACAAGTTTTAACAAAGGGAAGAGGTTGTGTGGGAACCTGGAGCTGGGCCCTGAAAACTGTACTATCTGGCATTTGGGTTCTACTTATGTTCTGAACATGACTGGGGACACATTCTGATTCTTGGGAAGGAGGAATCAGGCTGCAGTTCTGTGGTCAGGGCTAGTGTTTCAACTAGGGAAACATATTTCTAAATATATCCAGCATTTTGCTTCCTTGAAGTTTGTTTCAGTTCAGTGATTTCTTCCAGCCATTTTCTTTTTTTTTTTTTAATTTATTTTTTATTTACTTATTGATTCATTGAACACAAATGGAGTACAGCTACTGTTTCTCTGGTTGTACACAAAGTAGAGTCACACCATCTGTGCGTTCATACATGTACACAGGGCAATGGTATCTGTCACACATTCTGTTATTATTCTTACTCCCCCCCCCCCACCTCACCCCCCCCTTCCCTTTATCCTTCTAACCTTCCTCCCTTCTTGCCCCCCCCCCCCCCATTATGCATCATCATTCATTTATCAGAGAGACCATTCGGCCTTTGGATTTTTGGGATTGGTGATCTCACTTAGCATAACAGTCTCCAACATCATCCATTTACCTACAAATGCCATAATTTTATTCTTCTTTATGGCTGAATAATATTGTATTGTGTATATATACCACAGTTTCTTTATCCATTCATCTATTGAAGGGCATCTAGGTTGATTCCACAATCTAGCTATTGTGAATTGAGCAGCTATGAACATTGATGTGGCTGCATCACTGTAGTAATCTGATTTGAAGTCCTTTGGGTATAGGCCAAGGAGTGGGATAGCTGGGTCAAATGGTGGATCCATTCCAAGTTTCCTAAGGAATCTCCACACTGCTTTCCAGAGTGGTGCAGCCATTTTCTTTTAACAGAATATTAAGTTGGACTTTTCCTGCTGACTAGGAACCAATGACAAGGTTAGGCATAAAGGCAATCTTTTAAGTTTTAAGGCATAAAACAAGTGGGGGACAGCATCGCACCTAAGGGGAGCTTATTAAGAGGTAAATGGACTTCACAATTCCTAATCATCTTCCCAGCACCAACATTATCATTCCCTCCCCTCTCTTCCTTCCCAGCTATATTAAGCAGAAGACTAGAGTGGAAAAAAGGGAAAGCACTGGAGCCGTGGGCTAGTAGCCTAGAGGTAGAGTGCTTTGGTTTCTTTTCTGTCCTTGAGAGGATATTTAGCACTCCTAAGACAAGTAGGCGGGCTTACTTGTAAAGACTTCTGAGACCCCTCTGGATTGATGTGTCCTGATCCTATAGACTTATTGATCTGCCTGGTTCCTATTTTTTTAAAAAATTATTTATTTGTTTTTTATTTTTACAGGCTGCATTTTGATTCATTGTACACAAATGGGGTACAACTTTTCCTACAGGAGGGCGAAGAACTAGAGAGAAAGTGCATGATGGGTGAGGCAGTATGGAGCAGACTGCACTTCACATTAGGCTTGGAAGGGATTGTGTGTTTCCTGAGAGTCAAGGGGTAAGGCAGCTGGGTCTCAGCCATCTTTACTTCAGGCTATTCCTTGTTATTGATGGCTTAGCTAGATGCATGTTGCCCTCTTGGGACATTTTTTTCTCTCCAAGTTGTGTTTAGTAACATTCTATTTACATTTCATATTTTTCATTTCTCCATGTGATTTACATAGACTTCATAATTATGAAACTACTAAATAATATTCTATTAAGAATATGTGTCATGCTGGGTGTGGTGGTACATGCCTATAATCCCAGCGGCTCCCGAGGCTGAGGCAGGAGGATTTCAAGTTCAAGGCCAGCCTCAGCAACTTAGCAGGTCCTAAGCATCTTAATGAGACCCTGTCTCAAAATAAGTAATAAAAAGGGTTGGGGATGTGGCTCAGTGGTAAAGCAACCCTGGGTTCAATCCCTGATACCGTAATAACAACAAAAAAAGTGTCATAATGACCCTAATATTGGGCATGGAATTATTTTTTAAATATTAGAAATGTTCCTGCAATTTTTGTGGATTTAAAATTTATTTTATTTTGTGGATTGTGTTTTCCACAAAACAATTGATCAAATGTGATCATTAAACACTTGAGAATCTTAAAATTCCTATAATATGTATCTTTTAATATATCTAAAAATTGCAATTTGCTACCTTCAAACATTTTTGCACACTCCTATCTGATTAATCTTATGAATCCACTGTTGTAGAAATATTGGGCTGTGATTGTGGCTCAGTGGTAGAGCACTTGCCTAGCATGCATGAGGCACACAGGGTTCCATTCTTAAAGCACCATATAAAAAGAAATAAAATAAAGGTATTGTTTCCATGTACAACTAAAAAATTTAAAACAAAACAAAATAAAAAAATGTAATTATTGTCTTCAAAATTTTAATGATTCCCATTGTCTCTTAGTTTGTATGAGTTAAAACTTATTACTTTATGTTTTTCATTCCAGTCTGGTTCCAAAAGTTCTTTTAATCTTTGTACCTACTACTTTCTTATGTGAAATCCATGATCCAGCCAAACTGTTCTACTCACTGTCTCCAAAATACATTGCTTCAGCATCTTTGCTCATACCATTCCATCTGTATGGAATGCTCTCTCTCTCTCCTTTTAGATCTAATGAGATTCCATCCTCTTATGCTATGGCTGAAAATCTTGTCCTTTTGAACTCTTGAATTATTTAGAAAGTACCTGCAAGGGGTGGAGTGCTATGCTGCTGTCTAAAATTTATGCATATCTAGGAAATGAAGTCTATAACTTGTGAGCTTTGGGGAAATTCTTACATTAACCTAAATCTTTGAATGCAGGGTGGAGGGAAGTGTGCCTTACTTTTTCCTTCAAATGTTCAAGCCTGAATGGAACCTTTCTGGCATTGGCATTTTGAACAATTTCAGCTCAGCTTGAAACAATGAAAGTAGCATATCTGATCACAAGCAGTTGATCCCCAGACATGTTTATTGATGGCACTATCAAGGAAAACAGCATACTGACATACAATACAAAGAAACTTGGCAGACTTTATAGTGGCAATTCAGTTTTGGCATTTATATTGGTAAAAACAGATTACAAGGCTTAGTGTAGCTCAAACCTTATTTAAGCTTGCAAAATGTCTGATTTGATCAGTTGGCATTCCTCTGAGAGCAACACCTCTATCTCTAGGAATTCCTCTTATGCAGTTTACTGGTGGAATGCCTGCGCTTTGCTTTGAGTGTGTGTTATATAATTTCAGATTTTTTTTTTCCTGATTGACCCCATTCAAAAGATTCTACTGAGTCACCATGCCCCTGTCAGTACAGTTTAAAAAAATTTTAAATGAACAGTGACACTTAGTGGCTAGAAATACTCATTACAATGTTCTTCTGTAAGAATGTCTATTAACATGTCCCATGGTAATAAAGTAAATGATACCAGAATTTAGTCTTCTTGGCAAAGTAATATATACTATTTGAAGTGTTGTTGGTTTTGCAGCAGCTGTCATTCCATACCAATCCATTTAGTTAAAAAGCAAACAGGTGGCTCACACATATTGTTTTTACTACATAAATTTTAAAATTTTCTTCAATCTTACTGAAATAAATGGGGCATTTTTGCTGTTGATTTCAATTTACCAAAAGAATATATAACAATATAGTGAAGATATTAATTAAGAGTACTGTTCAAGGTGCTTGCTTTCTTTTAAACATATATCTATTGACCTGAAATATGAACAAGTTCCTTAAGTTAGATAAATGACTTAAACCTGTGAGACAGGGGGAAAAAAAAAAGACCCAGACAAATGATTAATGTATCCTTAATTAACCCCTTTGTTTTGATACTATGGCACACAGAAGTTATATTAGTGAGGGTTGTAAATGTTTCATCCAGATCAAGAGGTTTTTTTTTTTTTTTTTTTGCTTTAAGGTTAGAGTTTCCCTCAATTTTTTTTCTTTTTACATTTATGGATTTATTTTTGACCTTTAGGGAAGGATTTGGTACAATAATTGATGCTTTATTTTCCTGAAAAATGAAAACATGCTATTTTGCCTGAGGTTAATGTGTTTTTAAAGTTTCTTGAGGTACTGCGATTGGAAAGCAATTTAGAATATTGTCTTCTGCCAGCTTCACATACAACAGAGATGAGTGAAAAATATCTGATTAGTGGGTGTGACAAAATATGGCAAGACAGTTATGGAAATAAATGTAAACCATGTTGTTTGACTTACATATTGGTTTTTTTTAAGTACCAAAACAAATATAACGAAAAAAAAATTTGACAGAACTTAATTAGGGAGTGGGGAGAGGGAAGTGATATAGTACTTTTGTGTAAGTGTAGTGAGGAGTCTCTTAAGTAAATCCAGTATGTAAAAAGATGACTTTACCAAACAAGTTAGAGAATAATTATGAGGCTTATAAAAGCATTTACTAAAGCCTCAGTGTAAACCACATATCTTCTGAAACAGTCAAAACAATTGTTTTGCTTAGATACTTTCCCATTAAGGAATCAATTAATTTAATTCTCCACTCACTGGTTACATTGAACTCTCTCCTTTTTCCACCAACTCCTTCACACTTGTACCCTCTCTCCTTGCCCAGTGGGGAATGATGTCCCTCCTGTGTTCTAACAGTATCATGGATGTGCTCCTAACCCTTGGTGCACTGTAAGTGCCTGTAGCTGTCTGTCTCATAGATGGAAAACGTCTTGAGGGTTGGGATTGCATATACTATCCATTATCTAGAATTAGCACAATGTCTATCTCCTATAGGTGCTTATTATATATTTAGTGTTTGTAGGTGCCAGAAAGTTAGAATATAGCTAGAGAAAGAGAAACAGTGAAATTCGTTCCTTGTCCTTGAGGAGCAGGGAGATGCCCCCACTCTTTGTGGAGCTCTCTTTTGTGCTTGTCCAGGAGGGATGATGAGCTCCAGGCAATTGATACTTCCTTTGAGAAATATCAATGATAGCTTTGAGCTCTGAGTTGGGAGACAAGTCATCCTTTATAAAAGAGACAATCTTGTCCAGCTGGTATATAATTGGAATTCAATTTCAGATGGTGTATAGCAGGTACTTTAAATAATTTCCTGTTTAAAGGCAGGCATTGTGATGCATGTCTATAATCCCAGCTTCCCTGCCGGCTGAGGCAGGAAGATTGTTTGAGGTCAGGAAGTTGGAAGCCAGCCTGAGCAACATAGCATGATCCTGTTTCAAAAAAGACAGGGATTGGGACACAGCTCAGAGGTGGAGCGTTACCTTAGCATGTGTGAGGTCCTTGCTTGGATCTCAGGATCAGAAAGAGAGAGAGAGAAGAGAGAAGAGAGAGAAGAGAGGGGAGAGGGGAGAGAGGAGAGAGAGAAGGGGAGGGGAAAGGAAGGGGAGAGGAAAAGAGAGGAGAGGAGAAGAGGAGAAGAGAGGAAAGGAGAGGAGAGGAGAGGAGAGGAGAGAAGAGAATTAACACAAGAGAGAAGGAACACTGTGTCATTTAGCCATAAAGAAAAATGGAATCATATCATTTGTGGCAAAATGGATGGAAATGGAGGTTGTCATGTTAAGTAAGATAAGCAAGGCACAGAAAGACAAGTATCATGTATTTTTTCATATTTGGAAAAAATGTAGACCTAAAAATAGAAAAGTGATTACTAAAGGACTGAAGATGTCCTTCAAGAAAATATCACAGGGAATCCCATTAATTTGTATAGTTAATGTACGTCAATATTCTTGGGAATATATCAAGTACTATGATGAAAAGATGTAGCTGAATTGAAGCTTAGTCCTAGTTCCTCTACCATTCTGTGTTTACCTGGAATCTTATTTCATCTCTTTAGTTCTCAATTTCTTCTACAAAATGGGAGAGTTGGATTAGATTATCTATCTAAAATTCCTTCTGACCTTAAATATTAAGCTTCCTGTGTTAATTGGATTTTCATTGCTGTGAACAAAGTACCTGATGTAAAAAACCTAGAAGAGGAAAAATTTATTTTGGCTCATGGTTTCAGAGGTTTACTACATGGCTGTATTACTTTGGTCCTGAATTGAGGTAGAACAACAGGGTAGAAGAGATCAGGGACAAGATACAGACCCCAAGGGCAAGCACCTAGCAAACTGCTTCCTCCAACTATGCCCCACCTGCCTACCATTACTACCACATCTCTATAGACCATTCAAATTACTAATCCATCTTATGGATTAATCTACAGATGAGGTTACATGTATTATGATCCAATCACTTTCCAAAAGTCCCATGGACATTGCTGCATTGGGAACCAGATCTTCAACACATGAATTTTGGGGGGATATTCCAGATCTAAACCATAATACGTTCACTACTCATCAGGACACAAAACAAAAATGTTGAATTTGATTTTAATTACTGTCAAGGTCAAAACAGTGCTGTCCACAGATAAAACACAGGCCAAGAGGAATTGCCTAGTCATTTTGACATTCTTGGTCAATCTTCATTGTAAAACAGATGTTACCTAGTGAGATAATCATTTCTGTATTTCCCTAGTTTTTTAAACAAAAAGAACTTGCTTAAAATTACTTCAAAGTTTGATTTTATTATAGATTCATATATAGTTACAAGAAATAATATAGTTTTCTTGTTTTTTTAAGAAACTGCCAGATTGTGTTTCAGAGTGGCCATACCATTTGACATTCCTACCAGCAGTGTATAAGTGATATAGTTTCTTTGCACCCTCATCAGTATGATGTTTTGCCACTATTTTTATTTTAGTCATTCTGATAGCTATGTAGTAATATCTTGTGGTTTGAATTTGCCATTTCACTAATTGCAAATGGTATGGAAAACCTTTTAATGTGCTTATTTGCCATCTGAATATCTTCTTCAGTAAAATTCTCTTTATGCCTTTTGCCCATTTTCTAATTAAATTTTTTAAATGAGTGAATTTTTAGAGTTCTTTATGTATTCTACATACTAGTCCCTTGTCAAATATGTGGTTTAAGAATATTTTCTCCCAGTCTATAGCTTGTCTTTTCATCTTATTAATAGTTTTCCACAGAGTGAACATTTTTAATTTTGAAGTATAGTTTTGAAGTATAGTTTATTAATTTTTCCTTTTATGGAATATGCTTTCTGTATCAAATCTTAGAATGTTTCCTAGCTTTAGTCCTAAAGATTTTCTCCTATTTTTACTAAAAGTTTTATTATGTTACATTTTATTTTTAACTCTATGGCTCATTTTGAGTTAATTTTTTTGTTTTTTTTTTTTTGTTTTTTCTTTTGAGTTAATTTTTATGTAAGGTGTGAGATTTGATTGAAGTTCATTTTATTGCATATGGATGTTTAATTGTTCCAGTACCATTTGTTGGAAAGTTTATTTTTCTTCCATTGGATTGCATTGCTTTGGTACTGTGTGTATATGTATGTGTGTGTGTGTGTGTGTGTGTGTTGGGGGTCAGACCTAGGGCCTTGCACATGTGCTCCACCACTGAGCTATACCCTCATTTTTCTTTTAAAAGATGGTTTTGCTTATGTTGCCCAGGTTGGCCTGGAACTCAAAGTCCTCTTTCTTCAGTTCAGACTATAGATAGATGCCACCACACCTGGCTGTTTTGGTAATTTTGTCAGAGATTTTGGTACTTTTGTCAGAAATCATTTGGGCATATTTGCTTAGTTCTGTTTCTATGTTCTCTGTTTTATTTCATTGATCTGTGTCTACAGACAAATACCACATAGTATTGATTATTGTAGTTCCATAACAAAGTCATGAGATCAGGGAGACAGCTAATTGTTACTTAATTTTTCTGTTTCAAAATTGTTTTCACTATTCCAGTTTTTTGTTTTTCTATATACATTTAAAAATAATCTTGTCTGTATTAAAAAGAACTTCAGAGATTCTGATAGGAATTGCATTAAACCCACATATCAATTTGGGGAGAATTAATACCTTTAATGTATTTAGCCTTTTAATCCATGACCATGGTAGTTTGTATTTCTTTTTTTTTTTTTTTTTTACGATATCTTGGGCTTTGGCATCAGTGTAATACTAGCTTCATAAAATGAATTGGGAAGTGTTTCTTCCTTTTCTATTTTCTGGAAGAGATTGTGTAGAATTGGTGTTAATTCTTCCTCAAATATTTGGTGGAATTCTCCAGTGAAACCATCTGGGCCTAAAGATTTCTTTTAATTAAAATTCAATTTCTTTCATAGTTATAGGAATATTCAAATTATGTATTTCATATTGGGAGAGTTGTGGTACTTACAGTTTTTGGGGAAATTAGTTCATTTTATCTAAGTTGTCAGATTTACTTTAGTACAGTTGCTCACGGTATTGCTTTACTATTCTTTGATGTTTGCAGTGTCTGTAGTGATATCTCCAGTTTTATTCCTGACATAGGTGATGTGTATTTTTATTTTTGCTTTGTATCACTTATACACTTTCATTGTTAGTCCTGCTTGTTTTTGAAATTACATATGTTTTTTTAAAACAGCAGCCTCTTTTTTTCCCCATTAGTTTTGTCTTCTTGTTTTTCCATTTAATTTAATTGATTCTGTCCTTCTTCGTACTTTGTGTTTATTTATTTTTTTCTTCTTTTTCTAGGCTCTTGAGGTTGGAACTTAGATGATTGATTTGACGTTGTTCCTTTTCTCTACTATATGCATCTGGAGATAAAAATTTCTTTTTCAGAATGATTTTATGATGTTTGCTAGTAAATGGATAGATCTGGAGACTATCATGCTAAGTGAAGTAAGCCAATCCCCCCAAACCAAAGGTCAAATGTTCTCTCTGATACGTGGATGTTAACACACAATGGGGGAGGGAGGGGAAGAGTAGTAGTTCATTGGATTAGACAAAGGGGAATGAAGGGAAGGAAGTGGGGATAGGAATAGGAAAGACAGTGGAGTGAATCTAACATGACTTTCCTATGTACATATATGAATACACCTTAGTGAAGCTTAGCGAATATCATCTACATCCACAAGCCTGGTATCCTAATTAAAATAAGGCATCATGTTTGTATGAATGTGTCAAAATATACTCTTCTGTCATGTATAACTAAAAAGAACAAATAAAATAAAAGACTAATAAATTTCTCCTTCATCACTTTTTAGCTGTGTTCAACAATTTGATATGTTGTATTTTCATTTTAATTCATTTCCATGTATGAGAATTTATTTTCTTGAGATGTACTTTTTACCCTGAGATTATGTAGAAGTCTGTAGTTTAATTTCAGCAGTTTTGGAAATTTTACTATTATCATGTTTTTGGTTTCTAGTTTGATCCTATTGTAGTCAGAGAACATACTCTGCATGATTTCAGTTCTTTTAAATTTATGGAGATTTGTTTAATGGTCAAATATGTAGTCTCTCATATATGTTCCCTGGGCATTCGAGAGTGCATATTCTGCTCTTATTGGATGGAGTCTTCTGTAAATATTGATTAGATCCTATGGGTTGATAGTGTTGTGAATTCTTTCACATATTGTTAATGTTCTAATTAGTCTATCAAATTTTCAGAGGGGATGTTGGAGTCTCAGAATTGCAGATTTTTCTATTTCTCCTGTCAGCTCTATTGTTTGGTGTATAACCATTTAGGATTTCTGTCCTTGGTGAATTGAACTTTTTTTTTTTTATCATGTCTATCCTTCATAATTGTTTCCTCTCTCTCTTTTTGGTAATTTTCCTTGTTTTGAAATTCACTACTTTACTGGGTGTTAATATAACTGTTCCTGTTTTTCTTTGATTATTTGTATGATGTATATTCCCTTGCTTTTATTTTTAATCTGCCCATATTTTGTTTGAAGTGATTTTCTTATAGACAGGATATAATTGGGTCATGTTTTAAAATGCACTCTGAAATTCTCTTTTAATTTGTATATTTATCATTTACATTTGATGTAATTATTGATATGTTAGTAAGATCTTCCTTATTTATTTATTTATTTATTTATTTATTTATTTATTTAGTGGTGCTGGGGATTGAACCCAGGGCCTTGTGCTTGCAAGGCAAGCACTTTACCAACTGAGCTACATCCCCAGCCCAGATCTTCCATTTTTAACATTTACTTTTCTTGCAGTACTGGGGGGGATTAAATTCAGAGCTTTGTGCTTGCTAGGCAAGTGCCCTACCACCAAGGTATGTCCCCAGTCCTTTTTTAAATTTTCATTTTGAGAAAAGGTCTCACTAAGTTTCCCAGGTGGTCTTCAACTCCTGATCCTCTTGCCTCAGCTTCCTAGGTAGCTGGGATTACAGGTGAGTGCCACTGTACCTGTCTCCCAAATTACTGGGATTATAAATGTGCACCACCATGCCCAGCATAACCCAGCATGGTCTCCGCTGACACTGTGGTGGGGGTGGCCTCATTACTGCTGGGTGATGGTGAAGGGCCTGATTCTTTGCTAGGCCTTCTCTAACAATAAATACCCCTGCAGGGTGGGGAGGGCACCTCCTTATTTCTAGTGAAAGTCCTGGCTACTCATGGGGTCTCCACTCACACTGCAAGGAAGATCACATTATTGGTCAGCAAAGATGAAAGTCCCATATCCCTCTTTGGTCTTCTTTGACATCATTCTGCTAAGGGTGTTAGAATAACTCTGTACTGTCTCCTAAGGATGGAAGTCTAGGCTCCCCACTTGGTCTTTGTTGACATGGATGGGAATGGAGCTATAGTATTTTTCCCCTTTCTATTGTTATGTGACTAGAATAGAACAACTCTTTTCTATCTCACTAGGCAGTCTTTTTCTGGGCTATTAGCTAGAAGAGAGCAAGCTTTTGTTGGGGCCATTACTCTGTATCTATAGATATTTTCATATTTTTGGCTGTTTTAGCTGCCAGTATGGTCTGTATGAAGCAAAAGGAAACTCAAGGGACATACACTATGTGATCCCTTGGGTTTTGATATTTCTAATCAGTCTGCTTTCTTCTCTCCACCTTTCAGCATCTGTTTGCTTTATTTAATGTCCAAGGTTTTTAAGTGTATTTAGTGGGAGAAATAGGGGAAAAGACATTAACTCCCTCTTCCTTGAATAATGTGTCTTTTAATGTCTTAAAATAGAAAAGATCTTTTATTTGCTGCTGAGGTTAAGAGTTCTTATGGATAAGAATAGGGTAGTGGTGCAGAAGGAGAAAAGAAAGGAGAGAACAGGGAAACAGATTTTGTCACTACTAAAAAGAAAGAAAGAAGAAATCTGAGTCCTAATTGAGTTCTTGTTCATCCATTCAACCTTTAGCCAACATTTATAACTCAACATTGTATTGGTGCTAAAAATACAAGGAAAAATAAGATTATTTTTGCCTATTAGCAGCTCAAAAATTTAGTCTAGTGGAGGATAAACCCAAATACAGAAACAATTATAATGTGATAGGTGAACTGAGTCCTAAAGGATTAGTAGAAATTCTCTAGGTTAACTGGGAGAAGATATCTAGGCAAAAGAAAAGGTTTGATAAAGACAGAGAATCATGAATTTTTTGTGAGTTTAGGGGAATGGCAAGATTGATGCCAAAAGAGTAAGGAGTTTGTGTGTGTGAACCATAGAACAGGCTGAAGATATTGATAGGGCCAGAGTGTGGAGGGCTTTAGTACGTTTTGTCATGCTGAGGAGGTTTTACACTTCTGCAGGCAATGGAGAGTAATCTTCAAGCTATTCGAGCGAGCATTGAAAAATGAAGGCCTTTCTTGTTTGTATCTATGACTGTCTGTATTCTGTAATATTCTTTTACATAAGCTGGATGTAAGACCTGCTGCTCGGCTTTATCTGTCTTTTCTACCTTTTCCTATGTGATCATCTGTGGTTAGAAGCAGGGGGAGAGATATGTTGCTTAAACATCTCCAGTTACTAGATAGAAATGTGTAAATGTAACAGATGCACTAGAGCAGCCCGGGATGAAGCTATTGTTGCAAATCTGTTCTCACAGACAGTTTGTCTTCACTAGCCATGAGAATGTGTGTGTGCTAGAATATAATAGCCCCCAGTTAATCTTAATGGTCACCTCACTATCCACTCACTCTTTTATAATCATTTTAACCTATTCAACAACAGTGGTTTTTCATAGAATCTGGGATTGTGCATAAGGGGATATATTAATTTTGGGAAACAATATTCATATTTTCCCCAAGAAATAGAAATGTATGGTTCTAGCTCATTAAGTTAGATAAAATATCTTTTATCTGACAAGTGTTACCTTGATTTTTTTTTTTTAATTGGGTTCTTCCTCATCCCCTATACCTGTGGTCACTATCTCCCCTGGTCTGTAGGTATTCTATTAGTATTGGCCAACTCTTTCCCTCTTCTATAATATCACATATCTAAACCTTATGGTATCTCTAATGTATTGGTATATTTTTAAAAAGCCCATATACAATAACACTTTATTTTTATGCTGTCTAAATCTTTTATTTAAAGACATCTGGTATGTTTGGCTCAGCGGACAAAATATGACAGTGCTGAAAAGTAGTATTAGCAATTCTTATGACTTTGTACATATTTTAAGATGTTTATGGCAGAAATTATATACTGTGGTGGATAGAGTAGCAGACTAAGAAAAATTTATCACTGATATGCTGTTGCTTACTTGTTTGTGACTTTGAGAAAACCAGTAGCTTTGTCAATGATTCTGAGTTTTAAATAATTTTGTAACTATAAAAGAGGGAAAAATCACCTCTAATATCATATGATAAGAATACTAATATTTTAAATGCAGTACTTTGGTTTTTTAATGTAGCATAATATATTGCTACTGTTAATGTTTTCAAAGTGGCTTACTCAAATTCAGTTCCTTATAAAAATTAAAACACTTGATCTCTATATGGCTACTGGTAACATTTTGGTTTGAACTTCTATATGAATGATAAGTGAAAATTTAATATTGACCTGAACATTTACTTATAAAATGCCTTAGATATTAAAATATTTTAGATATTAAAACAGTTGATATTAATTTAAGTTTGAAAAATTGACATAAAATTTCAATGATATTTTTCTGCTTCCTTTTTAATTCAGAGCTATTCATACTATCTGTATAACAAGACCATGATAAATAATGGCATCATGTGAGACGTGTAAGAGCTAGTTCATAGTTTGGAATGTAAGCTTGTGTGCACTGTCCTCTACTGGATGGAAAATATCATCCTAGTTCAAATGATCAGCATCTTGCTAACTTATTAGTGATTTACTTTGTTTAAAGTAAGCTTGAAAGTCTTCATGTTACATTTACTGAAGGAACTTGAGCTCACAAGCCAAATTCCCTGAGATATGAGTGATTCTGTAAGTCCCTGGATTTGTAGAATAATTAATATTATTATAAAATTTCACAATCATGTGGGGAATTGGTGAAAAACAGGAATTTAATTTTTGTTTACTATAGCATGTCTATAATTATGTATATTTACAATTTCTTATTTGAGCCAAAGATCAAGATCCAGACAAACCAGGGAAATCAATAGACCATAACATCGGAAGTGTTTTTAATATGACCTAGTATTGTGATTTGTGTGCATTTGTTTTCAGATGAAGTTACTTAAAAGTGGTGTGTGCTTAGTAGAGGTGCATGAGGAGAGGAATGCTGAATTTTGTACTTGTTCATAACACACTTGCCAGATATATTTTGCTTTCCTGAAAAAGTTGTACTATCTTTACTCCTTCTTTAAATCTGTTGCCTTTCTAAGCATGATACCAAAGGCAAATATTCTGAAGAAAAGAGTGATAGATTTACTACAAAAAAATCTTAAAGTTTCTGTCTGCCAAAATCCACTAGAAACAAGATTGAAAGGCAACTGACAACTGGGAGCAATGGTATAACACATGGTGAACCTAGGGTGAAGATCCTCTTCCAAAGAGCCCTTAAAATATAAAAGAGGACACAGTATGTGCCAGGCCACTTTTCTTCCACAAAACTGTTATTATGTACTGTTATTATGTTTATTTTACAAATAAATTGAGGCACAGAGCGGTCATACAGTAAGTGATAAGCCAAAGCTTTAAACTTGGTGGTCTGACCTGTGCTCTTAACCTCTAAGCTACGCTGCTCTTCGTTCTCATGGGTGGAAAGTTATATTCTAAAGTATTAACAGCAATTTTCTCTGTTACTGGGAATATGAGTAGAGTTAATTTTAATTTTCTGCAGTATAGATATTTGAACTTTTCCGAGAAAAGTTCATATGAAATTTTCTCTTGCTGCATGTAGTTTTTTTAAAAGCACCCTCACAGGTTTGCAAAGAAGAAATTTTGATCCTTGAATCCTTCTGTAACTTCTAATGAATGGAACACAGTGGATTATTATTTTGGCCCCAATAATCTTATTTTCAGGTAAACTTTTTTTTTTTATATTTGAAGAACTTTTATTATTTGCATATGGTTAAAAGAAGTTGCCATTGAATGAACAAACATCATTTTGTATCAGATAAACTTTCGAATAGTTGTTTTATTCATAATTTCTGTGTCAATTTTTCTCATCTCACTTTCTGTCCAATTTTATCATTTTTGCTTTTTTAACTTTTCCACATCAATATTTACCTTTTTATTTGTTATTTTTTCTGATGTGCTATATTTTCTTCTTTTGCAAAATGCTTCTCTTGTTTTTATTCTTTCTTTTGAAACATAATCATCCAGTGTTCATCTTTCAATTCTTTCTTTTTCTCTTTTTTCCACCCAATGAAAATTTTAGCACTCTGCTATAATCTACTGGCATAGATTAGTTGTGAGAAATGGATGATACCAATTTTCTTATTTTATCTTATATTATTTAACAATTAAGATTATATAATCTAGTTCTCAATAGCTGATAATTTAGTTTCAGTATTTGTTTATAACCTTCCACTAATAGTTTTTATTTTATGTAAGTGGGGGACTTATAGTTAGGATATTTTTCCGCAATGGTTGGACTTTTTTCTTCCTCTGCAAGTCAATTTATATTTGGAGACGTGGCACAGTACTAGATGATTCAAACTTAGAAAGAACAAAAACAGATTTATGGCATTCATTCCTCACTCTTCCCTGAGTGAAGTCCCGACAGGTATGCAGTGTATGATGAATTCTTCATCTTGGTCATCCGGTCTTTCAGACGGAGTGAAGCAGTTGAGGATCAGAGACTTCACATTCATCTCCTTAAATCCTGAGGAAATATTTTGAGGTTGCAATAGACTAAACTGTGACATATTTGGTAGTTTAACTTGCTGCAGTTCTTTGATTTGAACACTGAGTGGCACTAAAGCATAGGTCACAGATGAAATATTGATCCAAAACTTAAGATTCAGGGGTCTATTGATGGGCAAATAGTTTTGGAAAGTGCAAAAAGGATCAGTCAAAAGTATTCTGAGCTAAAAAAAGAAAAGAAAGAAAAAGAGAAAAATAAGATAGAAAAGTTAGTTTGACACCCAATTTTGGGGGGCCACTGATATTAAACCAAACTCCACTGCTTTCTATTTGCAAATCATTTGCAAGCAAGAAGTAAACTGCTCTTGAAATGACCAAAATAATTTACCTCATTATAATCTATTTTTGTATATTTCCCCTTGTTCTTTGCAAGGAGGAAATATCTTAGAAAAAGGTTTGTAGGTAGAATGCACCAATCAGTATGTCGATCCTTAAGCTCCTGTGCACTATAGTAAACTTTACTTTCTGAACTCAAGCATCCTTAGAGACTGTTTAATTATACATATAAATGTGTGTTTATGTATATTCTGAATTTGGGAGATGACAGCGTCATTTAAGTCTGAAACAAAGTAGAATTTGGTTATTCTGGAGGAGAGAGAAAAATCATTCTTATTTTTTTAGACATTTTTTAAATTTAAAAACTCTCAGGCTTTATTGAGATATAAATGATAAATAATAATTATGTATTTTAAAGTATGCATGTGGTGATTTGCTATACAGGACACATACATTGTGAAATAATCCCTTTGAGTAAGCTCATTAACCCACTGTCACCTCGCATAGTTACTATTTTGTTTCAGTGTTATTGAGGCATAGTTGACAAATAACAATCATACATATGTACAGTATAACAACATATTTTAATGTATGCATAGATCATGAAATGATTACCATAATTAAGATAATTAATCCTTCCATCACTTCTGGTCATCCTTTTGAGGTTCATTTGTGGTGAGAACATTTAAGATCTTCTTTCATAGCAACTTTTTTTTTTTTTTTTTTTTGGTTACCGGGGTTGAATTCCGGGTAATCAAACTCTTAACCAAATCCCCAAGCACTATTTTGTATTTTATTTAGAGACAGGGTCTTACTGAGTTGCTTAGTGCCTCACTTTTGCTGAGGCTGACTTTGAACTCAAGATCCTCCTGCCTCAGCCTCCTGAGCTGCTGGGATTACAGGCGTGCATCACCACACCTGGCTTCATAGCAAATTTTTATGCATGCAATACAGTATTAGTGATAATGGCCATGTTGTGCATTAGATCACCAGACCTCATTCTGCCTCTCTGAAACGTTGTACCTTTTGACTAAAGCTTCCCATTTCCCTCACGTCCTAGTCTGGCAACCATCATCCTACTCTCTGCTTGTATTTAAGTTTTAGCTCAAATGAGATCATGAAATATTTATCTTTCTGTGCCTGGCACAATTTAGCATAATGTCCTTTCAGGTCATCCATATTGTTGCAAAGGAAAATATTTCCTTCTTTTTTAGGCTGAATAATATTCCACAGTATGTACATATCACATATCATGTTTCTTTGTTCATTCATCTATCAATGTATACTTAGGTTGATTCTACATCAGGTTATTGTGAATAATGTTTCAGTGAACTCTTATGTTCAGTAGAGTTCACTGAAACATTATTCCCTGATTTCATTATCTTGGGTGTGTACCCAGAAATTGCC
>JAJEJO010002642.1:113946-179790 GCA_020662805.1 Glaucomys volans
TGCTATTTTGCTAAATTCATTAATTAGGTCAAAAGTTTCCTGGTGGAGTGTTTTGGATCCTCTAATTATAGAATCATGTCATCAGCAAATAGTGACAGCTTGAGTTCTTCTTTTCCTATTCGTATAACTTTAATTTCTGTGGTCTGTCTAATTGCTCTGGCTAGCATTTCCAGCACAATGTTGAATAGAAGTGCTGACAGTGGGCATCCCTGTCTTGTTCCAGTTTTTAGAGGGAATGCTTTTAGTTTTTCTCCGTTAAGAATGATGTTGGCAATGGGCTTAGCATAAATAGCCTTTACAATGTTCAGGTATGTTCCTGCCATCCCTATTTTTTCTAGTGTTTTGAGCATGAAAGGGTGTTGTATTTTGTCAAATGCTTTCTCAGCATCTATTGAAATAATCGTATGATTCTTAACCTTAAGTCTATTGATGTGATGAATGACATTTATTGATTTCTGGATGTTGAACCAACCTTGCATCCCTGGGATAAACCCCACTTGATCGGGGTGCACTATCTTCTTAATATGTTTTTGTAAGCGATTTGCCAGAATTTTGTTGAGGATTTTAGCATCTATGTTCATCAGAGATATTGGCCTAAAGTTTTCTTTTCTAGATGTGTCTTTGTCTAGTTTTGGTATCAGAGTGATGCTAGCTTCATAGAATGAACTTGGAAGGGTTCCCTCTTTTTCTATTTCATTAAATACTTTCAGGAGTATTGATATAAGTTCTTCTTTGAAGGTCTTGTAGAACTCAGCTGAGAATCCATCTGGTCCCGGGCTTTTCTTGGTTGGTAGGCTTTTGATGGCTTCTTCTATTTCATTGCTTGAAATTGATCTGTTTAAATTGTGTATGTCCTCCTGGTTCAGTTTGGGAGGATTATATGTCTCTAGGAATTTGTCGATGTCTTCAAGGTTTTCTATTTTATGGGAGTATAGGTTTTCAAAGTAGGTTCTAGTTATGTTCTGAATCTCAGTGGTGTCTGTTGTGATATTTCCTTTTTCATCACAAATTTTAGTAACTTGAGTTTTCTCTCTCCTTCTCTTTGTTAGTGTGGCTAAGGGTTTATCTATTTTGTTTACTTTTTCAAAGAACCAACTTTTTGTTTTGTCAATTTTTTAAATTGTTTCTTTTGTTTCAATTTCATTGATTTCAGCTCTGATTTTAATTATTTCCTGTCTTCTACTACTTTTGGTGATGAACTGTTCCTCTTTTTCTAGGGCTTTGAGATGTAAGGTTAGGTCGTTGAGTTGTTGACTTTTTATTCTTTTCTTGAATGCACTCAATGCAATGAATTTTCCTCTTAGTACTGCTTTCATAGTGTCCCAGAGATTTTGATATGTTGTATCATCACTCATTTACCTCTAAGAATGTTTTTATCTCCTCCCTGATGTTTTCTGCTATCCATGCTTCATTCAATAGCATATTATTCAGTCTCCAGGTGTTGGAGTAGTTTCTGTTTTTTCTTTTGTCGTTGATTTCTAATTTCATTCCATTATGATCCGATAGAATACCTGGTAGTATCTCCACTTTTTTGCATTTACTGAGGGCTGCTTTGTGGCATAACATATGGTCTATTTTACAGAAGGAGCCATGTGCTGCTGAGAAAAAAGTGTATTCACTCATTGATGGATGGAATATTCTATATATGTCTGTTAAGTCTAAGTTATTCATTGTGTTATTGGGTTCCATGATTTCTCTGTTTAGTTTTTGTTTGGTAGATCTATCCAGTGGTGACAGTGGTGTGTTAAAGTCACCCAGAATTATTGTGTTGAGGTCTATTTGATTCCTGTAATTGAGAAGGATTTGTTTGATGTACATGGATGGGCCATTATTTGGGGCACAAATATTTATGATCGTTATGTCTTCTTGATTTATGGTTCCCTTAAGCAGTATGTAATGTCCTTCTTTATCCCTTCTGACTAACTTCGGCTTGAAGTCCACTTTATCTGATATAAGGATGGAAACCCCGGCTTTTTTACTAAGGCTGTGTGCATGATAGGTTTTTTCCATCCTTTCACCTTTAGTTTGTGGATGTCCTTTTCTATGAGATGAGTCTCTTGAAGGCAACATATTGTTGGGTGTTTCTTTTTGATCCAGTCTGCCAGTCTATGTCTTTTGATTGATGAATTTAGGCCATTAATATTCAGGGTTATTATTGAGATATGATTTCTATTCCCAGTCATTTTGGCTTAGATTTGGTTTTTAATGTGACTTGGTTTCTCCTTTAATTGGCTTTTCTTTTAGGATAGTTCCTCCCTTTGATGACTTACATTGTTGTTGTTTGTTTCTTCCTCATGGAATATCTTGCTGAGAATGTTCTGTAGCGCAGGCTTTCTATGTGTGAATTCCTTTAACTTTTGTTTGTCATGGAAGGATTTTATTTCATCTTCAAATCTGAAGGTTAGCTTTGCTGGATATAGGATTCTTGGTTGGCAGCCATGTTCTTTCAGAGCTTGAAATATATTGTTCCAGGCCATTCTAGCTTTTAGGGTCTGGGCTGAGAAATCTGCTGATATCCGTATTGGTTTCCCCCTATATGTAATCTGTTTCTTTTCTTTCATAGCCTTTAAAGTCCTTTCTTTATTTTGTACATTAGGCATTTTCATTATAATGTGTCTTGGTGTGGATCTGCTGTAATTTTGTGCATTTGGTGTTCTGTAAGCCTCCTGCAGTTGAGTTTCCATTTCATTCTTCATGTTTGGGAAATTTTATGATATTATTTCATTGAATAGGTTGTTCATTCCTTTGGTTTGTATCTCTGTGCCTTCCTCAATCCCAGTAATTCTTAAATTTTGTCTTTTCATGATATCCCATAGTTCTTGGAGGTTCCGTTCATGATCTCTTAACCATCTTCTCTGTTTGGGTAACTTTATTTTCAAGATTCAATATTTTGTCTTCATTGTCTGAGGTTCTGTCTTCTAAGTGATCTAGTCTGTTGGTGATGCTTTCCATTGAGTGTTTAATTTGGTTTATTGTTTCTTTCATTTCAAGGATTTCTGTTTGGTTCTTTTTCAGAATCTCTATCTCTTTGTTGAGTTGATCTTTTGTTTCCTGTAGTTGCTCTTTCAGCTGCTTATTGGAATGGTCAATCATTGCCTGCACTTGCTCTCTTAACTCATCATTTGCTTCTTTGAACATTTTAATCATGTATATTCTGAACTCCTTTTCTGGCATTTCTTCTACCATGCTGCCATTGGATCCTATTAGTGTAGAATCTTGGTTTGTTTGGAACACTTTCCTCCCTTGTTTTTTCATGTTGTTCATGTATCTTCCCCTCCAGCAATGCAGATCTAGGGTATTGTAGTTTCTGCCCTATAGGCTTAGTGACCCTATAGTTTTCTGAAACCTCTTCTGACAATGAACTTCCAGTCTCCAGTGGGCGTCTCAGGATGGGATTTGCCCCACCTAATGACAGTTTTCAAGGATAACCCAAAATGGCTGCACTGGTTTCCAAACATGTTGCCAAATGCAGAGATGCAGTGCAGGGAGTGGGCACTGAGACTGTGTGGGGTGCAGATGGTCAGGCTGGGCCCCTGGAGGTGGCATGCTGTCAGTGAAGCCGGGGGTCCTGGAGGCAGGGTGCTGTCAGTCAGGCTGGTGGTCCTGCAGCTCCTGGCTTTTTTTTTTTCCCCCCAAAATGGTGGCAGGCATGGTAACGAAACCTGTGGGTACTGTGATGGTGAATTTCCAGGCAACAGCAGGCAGCTGGCAATCCACTGACGGTCTGCAGGCTTGGCAGGCTGCTGGTGGACGATCGGCAGGTGAACCTCGGTTGGTAGGCGATGATTAGGTGAGAGGCAGGCGATGGGCAGGCCAGAGGCAGGCAGACAGGCAAGTGACGGATGATAGGCTGCAGTCAGTGAGCAATCTGCACTCAAATGTAGTGCTAGGCTGGTAGACTGCAGGTGATCGAGGTAGACAGATGTGGTAAAGAGCAGGAGATCGATGAGGAGTAGAGACTGCTTCCCAGAGAATCAGATTCTCCTCTTTTTGAATCGTGAGTTACGGAGCAACAAGGAACGCAGCCTCCCTCTAGTCCGCCATCTTGGATCTCTGATTTTAAGTCTTTTGGGTATAAACTGAGGATGGGATAGCTGGGTCAAATGGTGGTTCCATTCCAAGTCTTTTGAGGAATCTCCATACTACTTTCCAGAGTAGCTGCACTAATTTGCAAACCCACCAGCAATGTGTGAGTGTGCCTTTTTCCCCACATTCATGCTAACACTTATTATTGCTTGTGTTTTTGATAATATACATTCAATTTGGAGTTATATGAAATCTTAGGGTGGTTTTAATTTGCACTTCTCTGATTACTAGAGATGATGAGCACTTTTTTCATATATTTGTTGATCACCTGTATATCTTCTTCTGTGAAGTGTCTGCCCATTTCTTTATTTAAAAAAATCTTAAATTTTAAGTCAGGTTCTCACTAAGTTGCTGAGAACCTTGTTAAGTTGCTGAGGCTAGCCTCGAACTTGGGATCCTCTTGTCTCAGCCTCCCCAGCTGCTGTGATTACAAGCATATGTCACCATGCCCAGGGAGATGTGCTAATGTTTTAAAAGCTACCATCAGCTAGATTTATTCTCATTTGTACAATTACAGCCTGGCAGACTTTTTGTTATTGATTCAATCTCTGTTATCAGTCTGTTCAGATTTTTTATTTCTTCATGATTCAGTTGTGTCAGTTTATTTGTGTCTATGTATTTACCCATTTCTTCAAAATAACCCAATTGTTGGTATACAATTGTTTCTAGTAAATTCTTATGATCCTTTGTATTTCTTGGTATCAGTTGCAATGTCTCTTTCTTAATTTCTCATATTCTTTATTTGAATCATTCTTTTTTCCTAGTTGTTCTAGTTTAGGATTTGTGATTTTGTTTCTCTTTTAAAAAATATAAATTGATTTGTTCTTTTATTTTTCTATTGTTCTAATAGTCTCCATTTCATTTATTTCTGCTCTAAACCTTGTTTCCTTCTCCTAACTTTGTTCTTTTTCTAGTTCTTTGGGGGTATAATGTTATATTATTATTTGAGATCTTTTTTCTTTTTTTCTTTTTTTTTTTGGTACTGGGTATTGAAGCCAGGGGCACTCCACCACTGAGCCACATCCCCAGCCCTATTTTTTGTATTTTATTTAGAGACAGGGTCTCACTGAGTTGCTTAGGGCCTCGCTAAGTTGCTGAGGCTGGCTTTGAACTCGTGATCCTCCTGCCTCAGCCTCCCAAGTGCTGGGACTTCTTTCTTTTTGATACAAGCATTCATCCCTATAAATTTCCCTCATAGGGCTACTTTTTGCTGCATTCCATAAGTTGTAGAATATTTTCATTTTCGCTTGTTTCAAGGTATTTTTTAAATTTTCTTTTTTTTTTTCTTTTTTCTGTGATCCATTAGATGTTTAGGAGCATGCTGTTTAGTTTCCACATATTTGTATATTTTCCAAGATTTCACCTGTAATTAATTTCCAGTTTTGCCATTATGATCCAAGAAGGTACTTGGTATGTATGATTATGTTTTGTAGCACACTATAAGAAAGTTCTGAAGAATATTCTTTGTACCCTTGAGAGAAATGTGCATTCTGCTGCAGTGAGATGAAATGCTCCCTATGTGTCTGTTAGGTCTAAAATATGATTCAAGTCCAATATTTCCTGATTGATTTTCTGCCTACATGATCTGTCTATTGATAAAAGTGAAGTAATTATGCCCCCTACTATTGTAGTATTGCAATCTATATCTCCTTTTCAGATCATTTAATAGATGCTTTATATATTTAGGTGCTCTGAGGTTGGGTGCATATATATTTTCAATTTTGATGTCTTCTTGGTGAGTTAAGCCCTTTATCATTATGTATGACCCTCTTTGTCTCTTTTTATAGCTTTTGACTTAAAGTCTATTTTGTCTGATGTAAGCATAGCTACCCCACTCTTTCACTTTTCATTGGCATGGAATATCTTTCTCTGTTCCTTCACTTTCAGTTTATGCGTGTCCTTACTTGTAAAACGAATCTCTTGTAGGTAACCTGTGGTCTGAACTCTGCCCCTACTTTAAATCCATTTAACCATTCTGTGTCTTTTTGTTGGAGAATCAATTCCATGTGCATTCAAGGTAATTGTTGATAGGTAAGGACTTGCTACTGCCATTTTGAAATTTGTCCTCTGATTTTTTTATTTTTAATTTAAATTTTTAAAATTTTGATTCATTGTACACAAATGGAATACAACTTTCATTTCTCTGGTTGTACATGAAGTAGAGTCACACCGTTTGTGTAATCATACATGTACATAGGGTAATGATGTTTGTCTCATCCTATTATCTTTCCTTCTCTCCATCCCCCCACCCCTCATTTTCCTCTACACAATCCATCCTTCCTCTATTCTTCCCTCCCCCCACCCATTATGTATTGTCACCCACTTATCAGAGAAATCATTCAACCTTTGGTTTCTTGGGATCAACTTATTTCACTCAGTATGATATTCTCCAACTCCATCCATTTACCTGCAAATGCCATAATTTTATTCTTCTTTATGACTGAGTAATATTCCATCGTGTATATATACCACAGTTTCTTTATCCATTAATCTATTGATGGGTATTTAGGTTGGTTCCAAAATCTAGCTATTGTGAATTGAGCTGCTATAAACATTGATGTGCTGTGTCACTGTAGTATACTGATTTTAAGTCCTCTGGGTATAGTCCAAAGAGTGGGATAGCTGGGGCAAATGGTGGTTCCATTCCAAGTTTTCTGAGGAATCTTCATATTGCTTTCTTGAGCGGCTGTACCAATTTTCAACCCCACCAGCAATGTATGAGTGTACCTTTTTCCCCACATCCTTGTCAACACCTACTGTTGCTTGTATTCTTGATAATAGCCATTCTAATTGGGGTTAGATGAAATATTAGGGTAGTTTTGATTTGCATTTCTCTTATTACTAGAGATGTTGAACATTTTTTCATGTATCTGTTGATTGCTTGTAGATCTTCTGTGAACTGTCTGCTCATTTCCTTAGCCCACTTACTGATTGGGTTATTTGTATTCTTGGTGTGAAGTTTTTTGAGTTCTTTATAAATTCTGGAGATTAGTGCTATAAAATCAATGCTCATAAGTCTAATGCATTTCTATTCATAAGTGATGAATCCTCTGAAAGAGAAATTAGGAAAACTACCCCATTCACAGGAGCCTAAAAAAATAAAATACTTGAGAATCAATCTAACAAAAGAGGTGAAAGACTTCTACAATGAAAACTACGGAACACTAAAGAAAGAAATTAAAGAAAACCTTAGAAGATGGAAAGATCTCCCATGTTCTTGCATAGGCAGAATTAATGTTGTCAAATGGCCATACTATCAAAAGCGCTATACAAATTCAATGCAATTTCAATTCAAATCCCAATGATGTACCTCATAGAGAAAGTATTCATGAAATTCATTTGGAAGAATGAGAGGCCCAGAATAGCCAAAGCAATCCTTAGCAGGAAGAGCAAAGCAGGAGCAAAACAGACCTTAAACTGTATTACAGAGCAATAGTAACAAAAATGGCATGGTATTGGTACCAAAATAGACAGTTAGACCAATGGTACAGAATAGAAGATACAGAGACAAACCCACACAAATACAAAGGTGTATTCCCATACTAGACAAAGGTGCCTAAAACATACAATGGAGAAAAGATAGCCTCTTCAACAAATGGTGCTGGGAAAACTGGAAATCCATATGCAGCAAAATGAAATTAAACCCCTATCTCTCACCCTGCACAAATCAACTCAAAATGGATCAAAGACCTAGGAATTAGACCAGACACTTCACCAAATAGAAGAAAATTGTAGGCCCAAATCTTCTTCATGTTGACTTAGGACCAGACTTCCTTAACATGACTCCCAAAGCATAAGAAATTAAAGCAGGAATCAATAAATGGAATAAATTCAAACTAAAAAGCTTTTTCTCAGGAAAGGAAACAATCAACAATGTGAAGAGAGAGCCTACAGAGTGGGAGAAAATTTTTGCCACATGCATTTCAGATGGAGCACTAATCTCCAGAATTTATAAAGGTCTTTCATTTCTTTCCTCCTCCATTGCTGTATTCCTTTGTGGCTTAGTTATTTTGGGTGGAGGTATACTTTAAATCCTTTCTTTTTACATTTCACACTTTTTATACTTTAGGCAACACATTAGGCTTTACCTTTTGGTTTACATCGTGGGAGAAGCCCCTGGCACTTGGCTGGCAGCAGTGAATGCCTTGAATGTGTAAGGGAGACCTACATTCATGCAGGCCTGACAGGAAAACCTGCAGGAAGGAGCTTTCCGCTGTAGCAGGCCAGTGGAGCTGACCAACCCTCCCATAATTAGCATACCTGTTGCCAGGGTAACCTTAGGGGATCCAGATTGGACCCCGAGTAAAGACACAGGTAGACATTAGTGGAAACGTGATTGGACAAGGTACAATCCTTACTTTGCATACCTGGATGTTACCTGATTGGGCACAGTTCCAAACCCTGATTAGCATGAGTGTAAACAAGTAATAAACTAACTATCTACTTAAGGATGAAACATTCCCTAAATAAACGAACTAACAAAGAGCTCGCAACTCTCTTGTTTATTCACAGGTTCCCGGTGCCTGGCATTGGCACTGTGGCCGTTACCCCCGCGACTGAGTGAAGCCGAGGTGAAAGAACTCCATTATACCATGAGGTTACATGAAGTCTTATCCATAAAACAGCCTACTTTAATCGATAATAACATCACTTTAATCTCATACAAAAACTACACTTTCATTTCTTCTCTCCCACCTTTTACAATTTTGATGTCAAAATTTATGTATGTTTGTAATTTGTATTCCTTAACAATTTATTATAGCTATAGTTGTTTTTAATGGTTATTTTGAACCATTCTATCCTTCTAGTAGTGATAAAATTATTTTACACACTATCTTTACAGAATTAGAATTCAGTGTATGATTAGTACTACTTATAGCATTTTTTTTTCCTCTTTCAAATCTTTTATTAAGTGACAGCATTTTGTTTCATCTTAAAGAACTCCCTTTGGCAATTTCTGTAAGACCAGCCTTGTGGCCATGAACTTCCTTAGTTTTGCTTTCTGGAAAAATTTTTCTCTCTTATTTCTGAAGGACAGTTTCACAAGGCGTTGTATTCTTGGTTGGGATTTCCCGCTGTAGTTTGAATATCATCCTACCCTCTACTGGATTCCAGGTTTTCTATTAAGAAATCTTCTGAAAGCTGGATTAGGGCTGTCTTGCATGTGGTATAGTTTTATTTCTTACTGCTTTCAGTATACTTTCCTCATCTTGTCTAATAGTCTTTATTTCTGTTCTGAATTTTTCTTTCCTTCTCCTGTTATTTTTCTAGTTCTTTGAAGTATAATGCTACATTATTTACTTGAGGTCTTTCTTTTTTCTCTTTTTTTGGGGAGGTACTAGGGATCAGGGGTGCTTAACCACTGAGTCACAGCCCCAGACATTTTTTTGTATTTTATTTAGAGACAGGGTCTCACTGAGTTGCTTAGGACCTTACTAAGTTGCTCAAGTTAGTTTTGTACTTGTGATCCTCCTGGCTCAGCCTCCCAAGATTCTGGGATTGTAGGCATGTGCCACTGTGCCTGGCCTTTCTTATTTATTTATTTATTCCTGTTTATTTATTTATTTATTTATTCCTATAAATTTCCTCTTTGGTCTGCTTTTGCTGCTTACCATATGTTTTGGTATATTTTCATTTTTGCTTGGTGAACTCCTCTTTGGTTTGAACTTGATTGGTGACCTCTGAGCTTCCTGCACATGGACATTGTCATCTTTTCTCAGATTTGAGAATTTTTCAGTCATTATTTCCTTAAATATACTCTTTAGGCCTTTTTCTTTCTTTTTCTGTAACACCTGTTGTGTGAATGACAATTTGATGGTGTCTTGTAATTCTGATAGGCCTTTTAATTTTTTTCATTTTGTTTCTCTAGTTAGGAATTTTCAAATGTCCTACATATATTAGGTAATTTCAAAATTTCTTCTTTGAGTTCATTGATTTTGTTTTCTTCTACTGTCGAAGGTTTCTATTGTTTTTTTTTCTCATTTGGTATTGTATTATCTCTAGGATTTTCATTTTTTATTGTTTTCATTTATTTGTCAAATGTCTCATTTTGTTTATGAATTGTTTCCCAGATATCATTCAGTTTTCTATCCATATGTTCTTGGAATTCCTTGAAATTCTTTAAGAGGATTAATCTGAATTCTTTGTCAATCATTTCATAGATCTTCATTTCTACCAGATCAATTATTGAAGCTTTTAAGTTTCTTTTACTGGAGTCACGTGACCTTGATTTGTTCATAATCCTTATGTGCTTGTTGATGTCTGTGTATTTGAGGAAATGGCCACTCTTCCAGCCTCTGCAAGTTTTCTTTGGTGGTAATGGACCTTTACTATTCATTTAACCTAGGATTCTGGATGAACCATTTGGTGGTAATTCTGTAATAGCAGGCCTTGGTGTTGGGTTTTCTAGTTGGGCTGGATTGGTTTTTGTGCTCTGGGGTTGAATACAGCTAGCTGTGTTCCACGGTCTGGTGAGACCACTGGTTGCAATCTTCTGTCAACCAGAGTTGCTCGCTGGGCTCTGAAATTGTCTCTGGCCATGGTTGCAGGTTGTCTTCCCTGGTTGGGTGGTGCTATTGTTTTCAATCTGTAGTTGGGCAGGACTGTGTGCTTTTCTCTGAGGCTGGATGAGTTCTCTGGCATTATTGCTTGACTGCACAGGGTAGGCAGGGCTAGAAGCTATCCTCTATAGGTATACATGGACTGGGGCTTGCTTCCTGGCCTATGGTAGGTGTAAGCAGAGCACAAAGGCTTGTGGAGTCACTGCTCAGCAACTGGGATTGGGTAGGGACAGGTTCAACCTCTGCAGGTAATTGCTTACTTGTAGTTGCCTCCTGATCTGGGGAAGACAACACGAGCCCTTAGGCTGTGTGGGAAAACTGGCCAGGGACTTGAACTCAGTGGACCTGTGGACCTTGCTTCCTGCAGCACAGTATTGTTGACGTCTCCATTGTATGGCATCTCCATTAGCCAGTATGCAGAAAAATAGCGAAGATCTGTGTGCTTGTCACAGTAAGTCTTTCCCCTTTCTTAGTTTCTAATTGGCCCTAGATGATCTAGCCCTGCTGGTAATACCACTATTTCTCTAAGGAGTGAGTTTCCTATTAAAGGTCCCAGAATAGTGGGGAGGAGAAATGGCTGTTTTTAACTTTTTCCACTGCAGAAACCACGGGTTCAGCGTGGGAGAAGCTTTTGTGTGTGGCACTGTGTTAGCCTGGTGGAGGGGTGGCACAGTAAATGAGAACTGTTCCTCTTACCCTTTGAACTCAGTTTTTCTCAGTTTTGTAGTTCAAAGCAATGTCTCAGCCCTACTGTCAAGTTCTGGAATTCATGTAGAAATTCTTGCTTAGTATGATTTCTGTGGGGTTGCCAGTGGACCTGGAGAACTCCTGTCTTTCCATATTGATCCATGCAACAATATTTTTTTTAAAGAGTAAAACTTACAGAAGAGGGATCAGAGTCATCTCTTATAGTTGATGAACTATCATACTCATTTAAAACATTCGACTTTTTCTTCTCTCCCGTACTTAAATGACATAGGATATATCAGTTTTCATGATTCCTGAAGAATTCAGGGTGCAAAAGAGCTACTTTGTCAAGAGCTAATTTAAAATTTAATTGTGAGTGGCCAGGCAGACAGTGGATGAAGGACTTACTCTGGACTTGGGCGATGGAGATGAAATAAGAACCTTGAGAAGGAGAATGGATCTCACAAAAATGGCAGTCAGTACTCCAGGGAAGAGGCAGATAGTACACAACCTCTGTGGTTGAAATTGATGAAGTATTGTAATAATTTTATATCTGATATTCAAATTCAGTTTTTTTTACTAGACAATTATCCTTTATGATAACCAAAACACCAATATCAGCCTGTTACCATGCTTTTGAGAGCAAAGGCATTGTGGTTACACGCTCTCTCATGGAAGATCAGGGTGAAAAGACAACTGCAGTTGTAAGAGATAAGAATTCAGAAGTTCATAGCAAAATTTGATTACAGATAGAAGGTAGGTTTTCTTAGTCTCCACTGGTAATCTTTTTGAATATTAGGGTGGGAGTAGGGTACTGGACTTCCCATGATTATTTGGAATGGGAACTTGAATCATTTAATTTGGCTATTAGGAAGTTAGCAAATTTAGAGACATCTTAATTATAATAATGAATTACCTATTGGAGTAGTTCTGTGAAATCATCTGGGCTGATTGTATGTATGTGGAGGGTTCTGGAGAAAGCACTAAGAACAACTCCAAGTTAATGGTGAATGACAACTGATTATGAGTATACTATTTATAGGTTTGAGTTGAAGCTAGAGATAAAGGGAAAGGGTTCTCTGTCTTGAAGATATTTGTTTAGGAAACTCTTTAGGGGAGATCAGAGTATAACCTGCTGAATATTGATAGCTATCTTAATGTCATAAAAACTGATTCCTCTTCTGTAGGCAAGTGTTATGATTTTTACCCTTCATATAAGTATTTTACATTTTTAGATATTCAAATGAATCAGTCTTTTTCATTTATGGCTTTTGTGTTTTACCCAGACATTATAAACAAATTCACTCCTCAGTTTTTTCTTCTTATACATAAATGACTTTATTAATATTTTTAATGTTTAAATCTTTGTTTCATTTGAAATATGTATTGGTGTAAGATGTGATATAAGAATTCAGCTTTATTATTATAGATTTTAAAAAATAGCTAGCCAGTTAACTCACCATTATTTAGTAAATACACCTCTCTCCTATTTGGAATGACTACCACTTTTTCATATTGTAAATCCTGATATATTCTAGTGGCTCTCAAACTTCACTGTGCATTGGAATCACCTGGAGAGTTTCTATTAAAATAGAAATTGCTGGTTTCCACCTTTTTCTAACGGTTTCCCAGGTGATGCTAATGATGCTGGTTGTGGTGGTGATGGTGGTGGTGGGGGTGGGTCACACTATGAAAACAGCTGCTAATTTTAATCCATTACTTTGTGAGTGAGAGCTCAGGCTTTGGTTTAAATGGTGACCACCTGGTCTACGCTTTGGGCATACCTGTAATTCGCTTTCAACTTCAGTTTTCTCATTTTAAAATGAAGATAGTAATCATTCCTGTATCATGGAGTTGTGAGACTAGGTTAAAAATACATCCACATCCACACACACTACACTATTGCTTGGAAAATAATAATAGCGTCATAGTTATTTATTTTTGGTTTTATGAATTTTGTTCAGCTATTCGTTTTTGGTTTTATGAATTTTGCTGCTCTAAACATTTTTGTATATTTCTCCTAACACTCTTATACAAAAGGGTATTTAAATATATCTTTTTTTTTCTTTTTTCTTTTGGTACTGGGGATTGAACTCAGGGTCACCCAACCACTGAGCCACATCCCCAGCCCTATTTTGTATTTTATTTAGAGACAGGGTCTAAGTAAGTTGCTTAGCACTGAGTCTGGCTTTGAACTCAAGGTCCTCCTGCCTCAGCCTCCCTGAGCCTCTGGGATTACAGGCACGGGCCACTGCTCTTGTCTTTACTGCATATTCTTAATGATAAGCATTAACTAATTCAAATTACTGTTTTTCCAAAGTGATTGTGCCACCTCCACAGTCAATAGTTAAGGATGAAAATTTTGTTGCTCTATATTCTTCTCAACACTTGGTAATTTCCATTAATTTTTTTCTTGCCAATCTTGTGGATATGAAATTGTATCTTATAGTTTTAATTTGCATTTACTTGATTATTAGCAAGGTTGAACAGCTTTTCCTACATTTATGGGTTGTGTTTCATGTTTGGAAAAATTCCTGTTTGTGCCTTTTGCTCATTTTTTAAAAGTTGTTTTTTCCTTTTTAAGGGTTTTTAAATTATCTTTTGAATATTAATTTCTTTTGTCAGTAATTTATTGCGAATATTTTCATAGGAATAATTGCAGTCATATGTGAATAGGATGTGAGCAGAGAAGTATTGGTTGAGGAAGGTTTGTCTCTGGAGATGAAGCATTTTTAGCATTTTCTTTTCTAGGTTAAGTGCCTCCTTCCAAAACCCTGTTGTGATAGGGAACCACTGTCTTTAGCTTCTGGTTAGGTGCTTTCTGCAGCTCTTGTATATGCATAGGGAGCCATGTCTCCTTTTCTTCTTGTTCCCACCAACAGGGTGGATCTCCACGTTGTGTAAAGAATAATCACAGCTTCATCACATGAAAATGTCCTAAACAGCTGCCTTGTGTTTGAAGAAGAGTGGGCGACTGGGTGAGAGGAGTATATCTGAGTTATCATAGATCACACAGTCTTTTAATTTACCATTGATTGGTCTACTGGTTCCCACACTATTATGAACTTTGGAATAAACTTGGATCTTTGAGAAATACTTATGCCTGATTTCTATATTTCTACCCTTCTATATTCTGATTTAAATGGTAAGGGCTGGGACCTGTAGAATTTGTAAAAGCTCTCCTGGCGACTATTTATTTATTTATTTTTGTGGTGCTTGGGACCAAACCTAAGACCTCGTTCAAGCTAGGCAAGTGCCCTATCTTTGATCTACACTCCCCAGGTGAATTTTAATGTGCACTGAAGATTCCTTGAGATTCAAAGTGTGTTTATACATGGATCAGCAGTCTTGATATCATCAGGGAACTTGTTAGAGTATGGGGTCTCAGGTCTCATCTCAGAATTTGTATTTTAATAAGAATCCTCTATGATTTGAGTGATTAAGACTTGAGACGCCCTGGCTTGTCTAAAGTCAGTTTTTGCTCTGATTGTTAATCTGGAATTCTTTTTGAAATGTTGTAATCAGCCAGGCATGGTGGTGCACGCCTGTAATCCCAGTGGTTTGGGAGGCTGAGGCAGGAGGACCGTGGGTTCAAAGCCAGCCTCAGCATAAGGAAGGAACTAAACAACTCAGTGAGATCCTATATCTAAATAAAATATAAAATAGGGCTGAGGATGAGGCTCAGTGGCTGAGTTCAATCCTCAGTACCCCCCCCAAAAAAGTTGTAATCATTTTTAATATTTAAATACAAAATGTGGGTACTGAAGTTTTTACACAGACACACATGTCTAATAGCCAAAATGTGCAGAGGAAATAGCTTTTGCTCTGTTCTCCACAGTCCCAGTCATCACCAACTTCTATCTGGAGCTGCTGCCAGCTTCCCCCCTCTCCAGCATACACAGTGGCCCTTTACGCTACAGCTGCAGTGCAGTTTTTTAGTTTTATATATTGCGTGCATGTCCCTCCAGGGTATCTCCACTTAAAAAAGAAGCAAAAATCATCACAGTGATTGGTGGTCAAGGGTCCCTCTCTCTCACTGGCATTAGCTTCTACACCGTGATGAGACAGAAAGGAGATATTCTGGTTGTTGTGAGTGATTTATGCCTTTAACAGACCATTTGTGTTGTTCCACATGTTAGAATTTATTGAACGACAATAGATTTACAAGCTATCTCAGTTTTGTAGGTTTAGAATCACTGAATATTTAGGGTTACTTGGTAGACAAAACCTGGCAATCACAGGTTCTTTTATTCCAGTCTTAATTTGGAATATCTGTAATACTCAAGTCACATAGCACAGTTGACACAATGACATATACAGGTTACAGAAAGGCTACAAAAGGGTTAAAGTGACCCCCTTGGTTTTAGGGGGCTGAACCAAGAGTAAAGGCAAAGAGCTGTTCAAATGGGAGAGAGTCCCTATAGGTGGTCAGATAAGATCAGGAACCGCCCAAAGAACTTGTTTAGGATGCAGAGCTGGCAGAGAATGGAATATATTCTAGGCCAGAGTCTGGACTGCAGGAAGTTTCAAAGTGGACCCACATGAAGCAGGGAGATCAAACTGAGGTGAAGTTTAGGGATAGAGGGTCAGAGGTGATGTCACCTGTCTACCTCATGATGCATTTGCTGGGTGGTTTGATGATAGGTTGGTGTCTTGTTTTTTTGGTTTTTTTTGGTGGTGCTGGGGATTGAACCCAGGGCCTTGTGCTTGCGAGGCAAACACTCTACCAACTGAGCTGTATCCCCAGCCCCAGCACATTCAGTCTTGAGATGTTTCTTTATGTATTAAGATGGGAAGTTACATCTGGTGAGATTGATAAATCCATGTGCCTGGTTTTCTGATATGGGTTTGATTTAATCAGACCCGTTCGCAGATAGTCATTTTTAGTAGCACTATTTATCAGTTTGTGCCTTATGGTTGTGCTGTGCAGATGGTGGTCTTTACTTGTACAAACAAGGTGTGGAATTATTTTGTATTGGCACTTGTACTCAAAATGGAATAACTCATAGAAATCTACTGCTTTATAGAAGCAGTAGATTTATTATGAAATTAATTTTATTATTAATATTAATATTGTTAGTTGAATATTAATATTAATAATATTATTAATTAAATTTATTATTTATTTATCTAAGTAATTCAGACTTAGGCATAGCCTGAAAACTGCTGTTCTGTTCATGATGGAATAACTCAGAGCAGGCAATAGCCTACTTTGCACACTGGTTCAGAGCAATTACTGAAAGGGATATGGTGCCAGAGCTGGCATAACTGTTGGCATGACTGCACTCTGGTATCCAAGTGAGGACAGAAGAAATAAGTGAGGATAGTGTGGCTGTCACAGTGGCATGTTGGGAGTCTCCCCATGAGACAAAGAGGGGAGAATAATTAGGTGTGTCAAAGTTTAAAAAATGCAAATAGTCAGCAGTTCAAATATTGATTTTCAAACTTCTCCCACCAAGTTTGCTCAAATATAGCAGCAACAATCTAGGTCTTTCCAGGAAATAAAGGCCGAGCCCCTGGTGTTCCTCTTGACAGACCCATGTTAGCTTTAGAAGCAGTTAGCCCAGGATTTTAACCCATAATTCTGGTTGGAAATCTTTAAGGATGTTACTCCATTAGTAGCCTTCAGCTGCATCTCCTTTGGTTGTGGTTTCTCTGCTTTGATACCTCCCTTTCTTCTGCTCCTGTTAGTTTTTATCTTCCAGAAAATCCCCAGATTTTCTTATCTAGTCTTGTCCCCCCATCCAATTTCTTAGTTTGATTATAGAATCATTTTTATTATTTATTATTACTTCAGTGGACTTTTTAAAAAAGGAAGAGTAGTTAAATACATGTGCTCACTAAGATATCTTATTTAAGAAGTTTGGATTACTATTCAAGGTGAATTTGAAGAACAATATGAGAAATATGGGGAAGGATTCATGAAAATTACTCAAAATTTCTTGTCCTCCAAAGTTTGGGTCAGAAGTGAGATAGTTACTGAATCTATTTATTCAGGTAAATGCATCATATACAAAATGATGAAATCTAAATAATATTTAAAATATATGATTGAATTGGTCATAAAAGCCCATTTACACATGCACAATTTTGCAAGTTATTTAAAAATATTCACAGATGCCTTGAAACTCACACCATCCTGTTGCATCCCATCCATGATGTGAATCATTCCTTTGTGCAGTGTATCCATGCTTTATATTCTGCCTGTATAGCCATTATTGCTGCATAGCCATTATTGTTTATCAGATTGACTGTCAAGGTATCAAAGTGCTTATGTTTAAGAAACCCTTATTTTACTTAATAAATAGTACCAAAGTGCAGGTATAGTGATGCAAAGGAGGCACTATTACATAAAACATGAAAAGACAGATTATGTGTTCATGCTACAGTGCATATAGATAAATATAGGATATTCAGGGGTTGGTGCTATTTTCTGTTTCAGGAATCCACTGAGGGTCCCAAAATGTGTCATATGCAGATAAGGAGGAACTACTGTACTATTCTAATAAACTGAATCCAGAACCATATTAAAATGATTATATTCCAGTGGGATTTTTCCCTGGAATGCAAGAGTGATTCACATATGAAAAATCAATATAATAAACCACATTAACATAATAAAGGAAAAAACTTCATGTAATCATCACTGTTGAGTAAAAGTAGCAAAAATATGTCAAAATTTAACACCTTTCATGACCAAAAAAATGACACAGGAAACTAGGAATAGAGGGGAACTAATGGCATTTATGAAGAATCCACAGATAATATCATATTGAATGGTTGAAGACTAAAAGCTTTTTGTCTAAGATCAGGAATGAGGCAAAGATTCTTGCTTTTACCATTTGTAGTCAACATTGTACTAGAAGTTCTAACTGGAGTGATTAGGCAAGAAAAAGAAATAAAGGGCATCCATACTTGAAAGGAAGGAATAAAACTATATTTTCAGATGACTTGATCCCATATATAGGAAATCAAAACAAATTCAGACAAATTTACTTGTTAATAAACAAATTCAGCAATTTCAGGATACAAGAAACACAACATGACACAAAAATCTTTTGTATTTTTATATACCAGCAGAAAATAATCTGAAAATGAAACAAACAAACAAAAGCTTTGACTTACCATAACATCCAAAAGAACAAAATTCTTAGGAATAAACTTGAATAAGGAGGTGCAATACTTGTACGCTGAAAACCGAAAAACATCACTGGGTATGCTAGGTAATGTATCTGAAGGCAAATTGGGATTTTAGAAGCAAATATGCATTAGGATTCCAGCTGAAAAGTGAATCCAAAATGAAGCAGGCAGGCAGAGTTCAGGTCATAGATGTAACAGTTGGCTGTTAGGGTAAAGCACAACATTAAAAACCCCAAAAGCTAGGTAGACACATTATCATAACTAGACAATGAAGAACTAGTAGCTAAAACAGTTACTTTCATCTTGGCAGATGGATCATTGGTAGGTGCCAGAGAGGAAATGGCTCACCTTCACTTGGAAGCAAGTTATTGAGATAGGATGATGTGCTTCTCATAAGCTTCCAGTGATCCAAAAACCAGTGTCAAATTTTGACTTTTATAAGACTCATTGGTAGAAGTAGAAAATGAGGAAACATACAGGAGTAGGGAGTGTGTCTCTAGTATATTAAGCCACATTTCAAATACTGTATACATAAATATGTATATATATATAGATAATCCTAATCTATATTCAATGTGATAATATATATCATTTGATTTTTGTCTGTAGTTTATATGAGACATAAGTTAAGAATTTGAAAGATATTTCTCAAAGTAGATAATTCTTTTCTAATTATAAATATTTTCTTATTTCATTCTAGAAAGGAGGTAATTTCTCTGAAATTTGATTGCTCAAGGTAACTCTCAGAAAATAATGTGAGTGGTTTTCAAATTTGTGTTTTATATATCAGTCATCCTTAAGATCATTTACATTTTTTAAACATATCTATTTAATCTAATTACTTAACATATATCATTGTTCATACTAGTCCCTTATAATTTCTGTAAGTACAGTAGTGAGGTCTACATCTCTCACTGAAAAGATTTAAATATTTTCTGCCTTCTGGAAGTGTGGAATACATTATAATGATCGTTTTTGCCACATAGTACCAGAGTTCATCTGTCCTTCCATGTTTCAGGCCATACTGCCTCCTTTGCCTCAACGCTCTTGCACTTGAGTATGATTATTAAGTAAAATAAGGTTTCCTTAAATACAAGCACTGTGATATTGTCATAGTCAATCTAATAAACTGAGACTAGGAATAATCCTTCATTTCTAGTTTCCTGAGTCTTTTTTATCATGTCTATCAATTCTACTTACCATTTTTATTTCTGGATCTATTTTTTTCTGTTTGATTATTTTAAAGATTTATTTTATAAGTGAGATTATCTTTTTTCATAGTGCTGGGGATCAAATTCATGGCCTTCTACATACCTGGCAAGTACTCTACCCCTGAGCTATATCTCTAGCCCGTATTTTTATCCTTATTATGGGCTATATTTTCCTGCTTCTTTGCATGCCTGACAATTTTTTTTTTGTAAATTGATAGTATGCACTTTACTCTGCTGGGTACTTGTGTCAATCCGCTTTCATTGTAATGACATACCTGAGAAAAATGGCATAAAGGAGGAAAGATTTATTTTGGCTCATTGGTTCAGAGGTTTCAGTCCATGGTCAATTGGATCTATTGCATTGGGCCTGAAGTACAGCAGAATATCATAGAGGACAGGCATGATGGAGGAAAGCTACTTACTTCATGACAGACAGAAAGTAGAGAGGAGAGGGACTGGGGACAAGATATACCTTTCAAAGGCATACCTCCAGTGACCTATGCCTTTTTTTATTTTTAAATTTTTTTTACTTTTTTATTTCTATCTTTTATATTTAGTTATACATGAAGGTATTTTTCCACATTTTTTTGGTACACAAATGGGGTACAACTTTTCATTTCTATGGTTGTACACAATGTAGATTCACATGATTCATGTAATCTCACATATACATAGGGTAATACGGTCTGTGTCAGTCAACTCTTTCCTTCCCCCACCCCTCCCATCTCATTTTTCTCTACACCATCCAAAGTTCCTCCTTTCTTCTCTTGTTCCTCCCCACCACCCTTACCCCCATTATGTATCATCATCCACTTATCAGAGAAAACATTTGGCCTTTAGTTTTTTGGGCTTGGCTTATTTCACTTAGCATGATATTCTCTAACTCCACCCGTTTACCAGCAAATGCCATAATTTTACTCTTCTTTATGGCTGAGTAATATTCCATTGTGTATATATACCACAGTTTCTTTATCCATTCATCAATTGAAGGGCACCTAGGTTTGTTCCACAATCTAACTCTTGTGAATTGAGCAGCTATGAACATTGTTGGGGTTGCATCACTGTAGTATACTGATTTTAAGTCCTTTGGGTATAAGCCAAGGAGTGGGATAGCTGGGTCAAATGGGGGGTCCATTCCAAGTTTTCTGAGGAAAATCCATACTGCTTTCAAGAGTGGTTACACCAATTTGCAACTCCACCAGCAATGTATGAGTGTGACTTTTTCCCCACATCCACGCCAACACTTATTGCTTGTGTTCTTGATTATAGCCATTTAATTGGAGTTAGATTAAATGTTAGGGTGGTTTTAATTCGCACTTCTCTAATTACTAGAGATGATTAGCACTTTTTCATATTTGTTGATCACCTGTTTATTTTCTTCTGCAAAGTGTCTGTTTGGTTCCTTAGCTCATTTATTGATTTGGGTTCGTTGTATTTTTGGTGTAAAGTTTTTAAACTTTTTTTGTAAATTTTGGAGATTAGTGCTTTGTCTGAAGTGTGTGTGTGAAAGATTTTATCCCACTCTGTAGGCTCTCTTTTCACTTATTGATTGTATCCTTTGATGAGAAAAAGCTGTTGGTTTGAATCCATTCCATTTATTGACTCTTGCTTTCATTTCTTGCACTCTGGAAGTCTTGTTAAGGAAATGTGGCCGTAAGCCAACATAATGATGATTTGGGCCTACTTTTTCTTCTATTTGGTGAAGGGTCTCTAGTCTAATTCCTAGGTCCTTGATCCATTTTGAATTTTGTGCAGGGTGAGAGATAGGGGTTTAATTTCATTTTGTTACATATGGATTTCCAGTTTTGCCAGCACCGTTTGTAGAAGAGGCTATCTTTTCTCTATTTTATGTTTTTGGCATCTTTGTCTAGTATGAAATAGCTGTATTTATGTGGGTTTGTCTCTGTGTCTTCTATTCTGTACCATTGATCTGTGTATTTTGGTGCCAATACCATGCTGTTTTTGTTACGATTGCTCTGTAATATAGTTGAAGGTCTGGTATTGTGATACCTCCTGCATCACTCTTCCTGCTCAGGACTGCTTTGGCTCTTCTGGGTCTCTTATTCTTTCAGATTAAGTTCATGATTGCTTTCTCTATTTCTATGTAGAATTATCATTGGAATTTCCATTGGAATTCAATGGAATTGCATTGAATCTGTATAGCACCTTTGGTAGTATGGCCATTTTGACATTATTAATTCTGCCTATCCAAGAACATGGGAGATCTTTCCATCTTCTAAGATTTTCTTTAATTTCTTTCTTTAGTGTTCTGTAGTTTTCATTGTCAAGGTCTTTCACCTCTTTTATTAGGCTTATTCCAAAATATTTTATTTTATTTTGAGGCTATTGTGAATGGAGTAGTTTTCCTAATTTCTCTTTCAGAAGATTCATCACTTGTGAATAGAAATGCATTAAATTTATGTGTGTTGATTTTATATCCTGCTACTTTGCTGAATTCATTTACTAATTCTAGAAGTTTTCTGGTAGAGTACTTGAATCCTCTGAATATAGAATCATGTCATCAGCAAATAGTGATAGCTTGAGTTCTTTTCCTATACATATCCTTTTAATTTCTTTGGTCTAATTGCTGTCACTAGTGTTTCAAGGAGATGTTGAATAAAAGTGGTGAAAGAGGGCATCCCTGTCTTGTTCCAGTTTTTAGAAGGAATGCTTTTAATTTTTCTCCATTTAGAATGATGTTGGTCATGGGCTTAGCATAGATTGCCTTTAAAATGTTATGTTCCTACCATCCCTATTTTTTCCAGTGTTTTGAGAATGAAGGGGTGCTGTATTTTATCAAGGGCTTTTTCTGCATCTATTTATATAATCATGATTCTTAATTTTAAGTCTATTGATGTGGTGAATTACATTTATTGATTTCTGTATGTTGAACCAACCATGCATCCCTGGGATGAATCTCACTTGATCAAGGTGCACCATCTTTTTAATATGTTTTTGTATGGGATTTGCCAGAATTTTGTTAAGGATTTTTGCATCTATGTTCATCAGGGATATTGATCTAAAGTTTTCTTTCCTTGATGAATCTTTGTCTGGTTTTAGTATCAGGGTGATACTAGCTTCATAGAATGAGTTTGGAAGGGTTTCCCTCTTTTCTCTTTCATTTATTAGTTCTAGAAGTTTTCTGGTGGAGGACTTGAATCTTCTACATATAGAATCATGTCATCAACAAATAGTGATAGTTAGAGTTCTTCTTTTCCTGTTCTTCTCCTTTTAATTTCTTTGGTCTAATTAACTCTTTGGAATACTTTGAGGAGTATTGGTATTAGTTCTTCTTCAAAGGTCTTGTAGAATTCAGCTGAGAATCCATCCAGTCCTGGGCTTTTCTTTATTGGTAGGCTTTTGATGGCTTTTTCTATTTCATTGCTTGAAATTGATCTGTTTAAATTGTATATGTCCTTCTGATTCAGTTTGGGAGGATCGTATATCTCTAGAAATTTGTTGATGTCTTTGGGATTTTCTATTTTGTTGGAGTGTAGATTTTCAAAGTAGCTTCTAATTATGTTATGTTTTTCAGTGGTGTCTGTCATGATCTTTCCTTTTTCATCATGAATCCCAGTAATTTGACTTTTCTCTCTCTTTCTCTTCATTAGTGTGGCTAAGGGTTTATCAATTTTGTCTGCTTTTTCAATGAACCAATTTTTTGTTTTGTCAATTTTTGAATTGCTTCATTGCTATTTCATTGATTTCAGCTCTGATTTTAATTATTTCCCTTCTCCTACTACTTTTGATGTTGATCTATTGTTCTGTTTCTAGGGTTTTGAGATGTAATGTTAGATCATTTATTTGTTGACTTTTTATTCTTTTATTGAATGTGCTCCATGCAATGAATTTTCCTCTTAGTACTGCTTTCTTAGTGTCTCAGGAATTTTGATATGTTGTATCATTGTTCTCGTTTACCTCTTAGAATTTTTTTATCTCCTCCCTGATGTCTTCTGCTATCCATGCATCATTCAATAGTGTATTATTTAGTCTCCAGGTGTTGGAATAGTTTCTGTTTTTTATTTTATCATTGATTTCTAATTTCTTTCCATTATGATATGATAGAATACAGGTAGTATATCTATTTTTTTGTATTTACTAAGGGTTGCTTTGTGGCATAATATATGGTCTATTTTAGAGAAGAACTATGTGCTGCTGAGAATGTGTATTCTCTCATTGATGGATGGAATAGTCTATGTATGTCTGTTAAGTCTAAGTTATTGATTGTGTTATTGAGTTCTATAGTTTCTTTGTTTAGTTTTTGTTTGGAAGATCTAGCCAGTGGTGACAGTGGTGTGTTAAAGTCACCCACAATTATTGTTTTGTCATCTATTTGATTCCTGGAATTTAGAAGGATTTCTTTGATGTACATGGATGTGCCATTGTGTGGGGTCTTGATTGTTAGGTCTTCCTGATTTATGTTAAGCAGTAAGAAGTAACCTTCTTTATCTCTTCTGACTAACTTTGGCTTGAAGTTCACTTTATCTGATATAAGGATGGAAGTCCCTGCTTTTTTACTGAGTCAGTATGCATGGTTGGTTTTTTCCCTTTCTTTCTCTTTTGTCTGTGGTTGTCCTTTTCTATGAGATGAGTCTCTTAAAGACAGCATATTGTTGGGTCTTCCTTTTTAATCCAATCTGCCAGTCTATGCCTTTTGATTCATGAGTCTAGGCCATTAACATTAAGGGTTATTATTGAGATATGATTTGTATTCCCAGTCATTGTGGCTTAGTTTTGGTTTTTAACTTATTTCTCCTTTGATTGGCTTTTCCTTTAGGGCAATTCCTCCCTTTGCTGACTTACTTTGTTGTTTTTCATTTTTTCCTCATGGAATATTTTGCTGAGAATATTCTGTAATGCAGGCTTTCTATGTGTAAAATTCTTTTATCTTTTGTTTGTCATGGAAGGATTTTATTTCATCTTCAAATCTGAAGGTTAGTTTTGCTGGGCATAAGATTCTTGGTTGACAACCATGTTCTTTCAGAGTTTGAAATATATTGTTCCATGCCCTTCGAGCTTTTAGGGTCTGTGTTGAGTAATGTGCTGATATCCATATTGGTTTCCCCCTATATGTAATCTGATGCTTTTCTCTCACAGCCTTTAAAATCCTATCTTTATTTTATATGTTAGGCATTTTTATTATAATGTACCTCAGTGTGGATCTGCTGTAATTTTGTGCATTTGGTGTTCTGTAAGCCTCTTGTAGTTGAATTTCCATTTCATTCTTCAGGTTTGGGAAGTTTCTGATATTATTTCATTGAATAGGTTGTTCATTCCTTTGGTTTGTATCTCTGTGCCTTCCTCAATCCCAGTAATTCTTAAATTTTGTCTTTTCATGATATCCCATAGTTCTTGGAGGTTCCACTCATGATTTCTTACCATCTTCTCTGTTTGGGCAACTTTATTTTCAAGATTTGACATTTTGTCTTCATTGTCTGAGGTTCTATCTTCCAAGTGATCTAGTCTGTTGGTGATGCTTTCTATTGAGTTTTTAATTTGGTTTATTGTTTCCTTCATTTCAAGGATTCCTGTTTGGTTCTTTTTCAGAATTTCTCTTTGTTGAGGTGATCTTTTGCTTCCTGCAGTTGTGCTTTCAACTGCTTATTGGTGTGATCAATCATTGCCTGCATTTGCTCTCTTATCTCATCCTTTGCTTCATGAATCATTGTAATCATATATATTCTGAACTCTTTTTTCTGACATTTCTTCTACCATGCTGTCATTGGATTCTATTGGTGTAGAATCTTGGTTTGTTTGGAACACTTTCTTCCCTTGTTTTTTCATGTCGTTCATGTATCTTCCCCTCTAGCAATGCAGATCTGGGGTATTGCAGTTTCCTTCCTATAGTCTTATAGTGACCTTCAGGTTTCCAAAACCTCTTCTTTAAGGGGGAGATTAATATTAGCAACATCCAATGCAGACAATATGCAGCCATAAACCAAATGAAAACGTTAACACTAGTGTCATAATAAACAGAGAGGATAAGTTCAATTATTATCTACAGTATAACGAATAGATTTGCAATGCAGACTGCAGTTTCTAATGGAGGACAAAGAGGATGGGGAGTAGTTTAGGATGTAACTGTTAATGGGATAAGAAAAGAGTATAAAGAGGTTCTAAATCATAGGAAGAGTGAAAATGTAGTCAAAAGAAGTTGGTTGTTAGCATGAGAAAAGTGAAAAAGAGACTCTGAGGAAACAGGTAAACAAAAGGAAAATAGGGAGCAAGAAAAATAAAGAAATAAAAATTTAAACATTTTCAAAAAGGAGGAAAAAAACTACACTATTACAGTCATATGCTATTCAAACCTCCCTGTGTTCAGTAGCCTGAGGCATGGGAGGTACCTGACAATGAGCTTCCAGTCTCCAGCAGGCATCTCAAGATGGAATTTGCCCCACCTAATGACAGTTTCCACTTCCAGAAAAATCCAAGATGGCTGCACTGGCTTCTAAATGTGTTGGCAAATGGGGAGATGCAGCACAGAGCATGGGTGCTGAGTCTGTGTGGGGTGTGGTCAGTAGGGCCCGGGCCTCTGGAGGTGGGCCGTGGTCAGTCAAGGGGTGGGGGAGTCCTGGAGGTGGGGTGCGGTTCATTGGGCTGTGGGGTCCTGGAACTGGGGTGCGGTCAGTCAGGCTGGGGGTCCAGGAGGCAGGGCTTGGTCAGTTGGGTCGGGGGTCCTGCAGTTCCTGGCTGTTTTCCCAAAGTGGCAGCAGCTATGAGTGATCACACCTACAGGTACTGTGACAGTAGACTTCCAGACAGTGACAGGCAGCTGGCGATCCTGACCCATGTCTTTTAAGTATGTGCCACCTTCTGAAGTTTTCACCACTTCCCAATGGCACCATCAGCTGGGACAAACCTGTCGTACCCAAAGAAAATAAAATCATCCAAGCCGATCACGTAAAGCCAAAAGAAGCCTTTATTTTAGCTGGCCAGTGACAATTGCCCTTACTCCTAAAAGCGGGGTGCCGGGAAATTGTGCGTTAATTATGTTATTGCCAACTTTTATAGGGCTCAGGACGGGATTAGGGTGGGGCTATAGGGCTCCAGAGGGTTTAGGGTTGGGTTATAGGGAGGGGGATTTGGTGGGGCTGACTCTCTCTGGATGGCACTGGAGAATCTTTTTGGGAAGTATAGCATTCCCCACTGGTCTTACCCACATTAACAAATCCTTGTTGAGGAAACTAGTGGTTTTTTTCAGTTTCCAACTTTCCAGACTCTGATGGGTTCCATTCCTCAGTTTGACCAGAATTCTTATTTTACACTAACTGCCTGTCCTTAATTAGGAACTTTTTAAGGAGAGGGGGCACCGACCGTTCTTGCTGCTTGGAGCTGGAAGGGGGCAGAGTCTGGGGAAGCAGTTTGAAGTTCCTTTTAGAAATCTGGTCAATGAGGAGCAGAAGTCTGCTTGGGAAGAACAGGTTGTAAAGTCATCTGGGGTGGGTGCTTCTATGAGAGAGAAGCAAAATGACATAAGTACCAAAATGAGATTAACATAGAATATCATGACATGGTAGAAGTCAATCTCTCACTGGGTGGAAGAACTGAGAAGTTGTTCACATAACAAGGCCTATCAAAGGCTGGAGAGGTTGTGGCCTTTATTTGGGAACTTGACTTATCAGGTAGATTCGCCTAAGAATCTCTTTTGTAGCCTCCAGTCCTATTCTAGGGGCTAACACAAGTACATCTTAAGTTACATTAAACTATTGTTTCTTTTAAATGCCCAAGAATGTCTATGGCTTGGTTTTAACTGTTTTGCTAGGTGTTTAAGATCAAGTTGGTCAAATTGACCTGTTCCTGTCTCTTAAGAGTCAGCTGAGTTCTCACAGGGGTCACTTGTGGGGAATTTGAGAGTCCTGTGCTTGGGTGGTGGCAGTTAGAGAAGCTCTCTCATTTCCTGGACGCAGGCTGACTCTGAGGGCAAGAACCAAAACTAGTTTCCTTGGCCCCTTTGTTTTAATCTCAATCCTTATTAAGTTTGATCTTAAACATCCAGCGAGCCAGTTTCACCAGTTACTATCTCATCTATTTTATAGGTGATGGCTTAGTATACTTCTTCAAAACATTAACCTGGCATCAGCTACAGTGCTTTTACAAAGTAATTAACAACAGTAAAAACATATCTAGTTTGTGTAATAGTCATCCTAAATCCTGCCTGAGTCATATATTTTATTTCCTATTTGATATCACAGTAATTCTACAACAAAAAACAATCTTTTGAATATAACTTTAAATGAGCTGAAAGCTGACATATTTGGAAACATTCTAACTTGTAGCAGGGTGGGAGGCAGACCCTTATTTCTGGTAAGGCCTTTTACAATCTTAGGCAGAGTGTTCCAGGTTTGAAGTTGTTTTTGCCTCCTCTTAAGACATCATTTTATGGTTTACATGTATTGTTTCCTGAATCTATGTGAATAGTTGTTAACACAATATATTACATTTAAAACAAATCAAGGAAATGCTGAGAGCTTTTAACTTTCCTTTTGTGTGGCAAAGTGACCAAATATTTTATGTTTCATGATATTAACCTTTAAACAAATCAGGCTCTCACATTTGCATTTAAAAAGTAACAAATTTACATATACCTTTTGATAGCAGGTTCTGTTACAGAATATTAAATGATCCCCAATAAAATTTGCCATTACCACAAGCCTGAAACTACCAACACAGACAAATTTAACCTGGAGAACAGCAGCCTGACAAATTCCCTGCTCTAAATACCTGCGTACCCAGAAGACATGGACACATGAATATACAAAGAGCAACCAAACCTAGCTTTTCAAGGAAAAAACCCTAGGCTCTGCAACATAGCACAATACCCTACCAGTTATTTAACCACAATAAAGAATAAAACTTAAATAAATCCTTGTCATTTTACAATATTGATTACACTTTGATTTATATTAGCCCATTAATATTTGACCTTGGGGAAAACTTTAAACAGTTTCTAATTGATGATCTCACATACATATAACTACTTAGCTACACAAAAACTTTTTGGAATTTGCCCTTTACTTACACACAGATTTTCTTATCCAGAAATATTTTCCTTTTCCTTTTACTGAATATATTTTCATACCTAGAACTTTCCACTTTCCCTTTCCCATCTGTTGACTCCTTCCTTGTTCATATTCTAAGACAACTCCTATGAAATTTCTGAATTTAGATAAATTATTAGGATTTCACTTAGTTACCTTATTCTCAGGGATGATACAAAACAATTCCAAATCCCTTTATTTACCAATCCATGAAAACACCAATAATGCTAAAGCATGTCACCTCATGGAATTTAAGGTTTAATATATCAACTCTAATTTGCTTATTTTACTGTAATAACCAAGATCAGACAAGTATTTTGAATAATATTTGCCATCTTTTTCCTGTGGAAAAGTCCTAAAAAAATTGATATTACACATTTTATAGACATCAACATTTTTTTAAGTGACTAGAGATTTGTGAGGTTAGAGATATTTTTCCTTCATTTATTTACTGAATTTAAATTGAATCTTTTTAATCACGTGAATCAAATATAGTTGGATCCATTTTTTCTTTTAGCGTTCTCTATGTTAATCTCTAATATCATGTACATGAATTTTGGACACAGTATACACTTAAACAAAGGCCTTGTAGGTTTTTATCTCCATTGCAATGTAACAAGATGTTAAAAAATCTAAGTTGAATAAAAATAGGAACTGACCAAAAGTTATGAGCTCAACAAGTACTTGGGTAGCAGTTAGTTATTCTCAAATAAAACACACTTTTGTTGTTTTTTTTTCCTTGGGTTGGAAATTGGTCTCCTACTGGGCTTTTTGCTTCATCTATTATCATTTCAATATAAGTTCTACTTGAGATTTGGTTCCAGCAGAAACCTGATATCTCAGGCTCTTATCAGGACAGGGTTTGAATGCTTAAGAGCTCTGTAATGGGCTTTTGTTATTCCTCCTGGGTGGAGGCACATGTCATTTACATGTTGTAAAACAATTCGCTGTGGGGGTGTTGTAACACTGGGGGGGTTGGACCTGTTCTTTCTCCCCCTCTGAAGGGTGAGAGGGCGGGTGCCCCCAACCATCTTCTCCTTCCCTCAGCCCCTGGCTTTTGGCAGTTATCTGAGTCTTGAGGGATTGGTATCAGCGCGAGCTGCATTTAAGTCGGGTCTGGCCTTTGCTGTCAAACCTGTGCAGCCTCTCCTAGTTCCTGAACTAGCTGAAAAGCAATGCTTAAGCCATAATCTAAATTTGAATGAAAGGCACCCAGTCCTGATGGTGTGGCCACCCAATGCCCTGAGGGCACCAATCAACCTTGAACCGACCCCAGACAGCGGCTACCCCGTCAGCCAGCCATGCGGCCGAGTGGGCCATTTTGATTCACAAAACTTTAAGTTACATCCATTAACAAAAGCTCCATAGTCAGTGGCACGTTCTTGGAAGTCCTGAAGAGTATCTACAAAACAAGTTAGAACAGTGGGACACGTGGTTGACTGATTCTGTCCCGTAATAGACTGTCCTGAAGTGAGATGCTACATAGAAAGCAAAGCCAAAACACAGAAAACACACATGGCCATGAACCAGACTAACAAGAATACAGACAGACAGACAATGACCGGAGTAGGCCCCACAGGGAGGCCTATTAGATTAGGCCACAGACCAGCCCCTGACAGCGGCTACCCCTCAGCCAGCCACGCCATAGCCGAGCAGCCCAAGCCCCAGGCGGTATGGGCCATGCCGGCAGCCAGCCACATGGCAGCCGAGCAGACTGGCCCCAGACAGTGGTGGAGGCTCCAGGCAACCATCACAGGAGGCCAATTTAGGCGTGAGGGCTTGGAGAAATCAGATCTCGCTGGGGCCTCCAAATGTTGTACCCAAAGAAAATAAAATCATCCAAGCCGATCACGTAAAGCCAAAAGAAGCCTTTATTTTAGCTAGCCAGCGACACAATCTTAATTGTGTCATTGCCAACTTTTATAGGGCTCAGGATGGGATTAGGGTGGTGCTATAGGGTTCAGGAGGGTTTAGGGTTGGGCTATAGGGAAGGGGGAGTAGAGTGGGGCTGATTCTCTCTGGATGGCATGGAGGATCTTTGTGGGAAGTCTAACAAACCTTCAACACATATAAACCTTTGGGGAGGGACATTCCAGATCCAAACTGTAGCAGTACTGAAAAATTTTTATTCCTATTAATATTCTTAAGTTACCTGGGGGCAGTTTGATCTTTCTAAAATTTGCTTTTAGGCTTGGTTAGTAATATCCAAGGCTTTTAGGCTTGGATAGTAATGAAGAAGCCTTTAAACTAGGGCTAATTTTGCTCTACTACTGAGGTCATACATTTGAGTACTCTAACCACCACTCTGATTCACAAAATTTCTCACTCTCTCTCATGGGAACATGTAATATTCCTGACTCTACTTGAGTCCTGAAGATTATTCCTCTGCTCCTTTCAGATGGTTCCCCACTCTGCCTCAAGCAATGTATTCACATACCAGTGCTAATCATTATCCAACTGAAGACTGGGGAGACCCTCTGCATCTCTCCCTCTCTGTGCATCTCTCTCTCTCTCTCAGTATCTCCTTTATTAACCGAGCTACCTTGGCTTGTCTGGACTCTCAACTTAATCTCTTAAACTCAAGGAGACCATAAAGCTCTGTCTGGATTTCCTCTTACTGTCTTACAGTCATTTTCTATGCAGTGCCTAGGGCATTCAAAAGGCTCACTTTCTCTCCCTCAGGGATCTCTATCCTCAGGGACCAAGGTCAAATGTTCAGAAATCATTGTTTAATGTAGCTTCATGCAGGGCACTTACTCCATGAAGGTTGGGAGTAGAAGTGGAGCTTAATTAATAGGAGGAAAAGATTGTAAATAAATTAATAAAAAGACAATTACTGTAAATTCACATTTGGGAGAGTGTTCAGGGAAGACATGTCTGAGGATAATCTTTCAGCTTGAAACGAATGTTCAAAAGGAGCAAGACATTCAAGGATGTGGAGGAAGAGAATTCTGGCATAGGGTAAAAAATCCAGTTAGTGTGAATGCTCTAAATCTAGAATTAAGGATTTGACTCTACCCTATCTTTTTAACATCATCATTGTAATGGCCTTATTATTACTCTGCTATTCAGACAGCCTGAGCTCAGTCCCTCATTTCAGTTCCTCATTTATGCTCCTGCTTTTCCTTCTGTGTTCATTCCAACCTCCTAAATTAAAATGACTTGCTCATTTATTTCTGCCTCTAGAAATCTTATCCCCTTGTTAGGTAAGACTAGTTGCCATCTCCTTCATGGAATTTTCCTGGATAATCTCAGTTAAAACTGATGTATTTTTCCTTTGAATCCATATAGCACTGTTTTTTTTTTTTTTTTTTGTGCCCAGGATCATAAATCCTCAACACTCACCCAGTTTTATACTAATCATATTCTGATATTTTTGGTATTTGTTTTCTTCTGTATCTTCATTGTCTCAAACAGTGATTGGCATTGGGTAGAGAATTAACTTTTTTTCATTGAATGGTTACATTATACTTATTATATATATGTCTGTCTCTGAAACAAGACATTTTGATATAGCTAGTTTGAAGTGGCCATTTTGATGTATGTGAATTGCAAAATCTTTTTTTTTTTTTTTTTAGAATTTAGGTAATGTGTACAACAAAACTGACTTTTATTATCCATTTATGAAAAATATCTTGTGTCTTATTTCCATCCAACTGCCTAAATGTCTGTTGCACATAATTCTTCACAATAACAAAATTTTTATTTTGCACCAAAATGAAAAATGTCTTTTTTTTTCCAAAATGTAAATTAACAATATTTATACCATTTTAGTTTAAAAGGATAGAACTAAACATTAATTTCTCAGGGTATTTATTGCACTTTGTTTATCAGTGTGTGGTTTGCAGACTTATAGCATTGGCATCACCTAGGAGTTTGTGAAAAATACAGCATCTCAGGCCCCACTTATGGAAGAATAAAATACCTGGAATATCCAAAGCAATCCTGAGCAATATGAGTGATGCCAATGGCATCATAATACCTGATCTCAAATTATACTACAGAGTTATAGTAAGAAAATTACCATGGTATTAGCATAAAAAGACATGAAGACTATTGTGGTTTAGATATGAGGGGTCCCCCAAAAGCTCATACGTGAGACAATGCAAGAAAGTTTTGAGGTGGAATGATTATGTTTTGTGAGTTTTAACCTAATCAGTGCATCAGTTTCCCAGATGGGAATTAACTGGGTAATAACTATGGGCAATGTAGGGTGTTGCTGGAGGAGGTGGTCATTGGAGTGAGCCATTAGAATACATATTTTGTCATTTGTGAGAGGAGAAGTATCTCTCTGCTTTCTGGTTCCATGTCCTCAGCTGCTTTACTCCTCTACACCTTTCCACCCTCATATTCTGCCTCACCTCCAGCCCAAAGCAATGGAGTCAGCCATCTATGAACTAAGATCTCTGAAACTGTGAGTCCCCTCTACCCCCAAATAAACTTTTCCTCCTCTAAAATTGTTCTTGTGGGTCTTTTGGTCAGAGCAGTGGAAAAAGCTGTCTAAAACAAAGACCAATGGAATGGAATAGATGACACAGAGATAAAGAATCATCAGATCTTTAACAAAGGTGCCAAAAACATACATTGGAGAAAACATAGCTTTTTCAACAAATGGTGCTGGGAAAACTGGATATTCATATGTAAAAGAATGAAGTTAGATCCCTATCTCTCAGCCTACACAAATATCAGCTCAAAGTGGATCAAAGACAAGGAATTAGAGCAGAAACACTGCAACTCCCAGAAGAAAAGAGTCAACACTCCAATATATTGCACAGGTACTAACTTCCTTAGTAATACTACTAAGGCTCAAGAATGAGTAAGTGGAATGACTTCAAATTAAAAAGCTTCTATACAGCAAAGGAAACAAGAGTGTGAAGAGAGCTTACAGAATAGGAGAAAATCTTTTTTTTCTTTTTTTTTTTTTTGCGATGCTGAGGATTGAACCCAGGGCCTTGTACTTGTGAGGCAAGCACTCGGAGAAAATCTTTGCCAGCCACTCTCCCAATAGGATATTAATGTCCAGAATATATGAAGAACTCAAATAACATCAAAACAAATAAACAAACAGGAAAAATAACCCAATCAATAAATGGGCAAATGAACTAAATAGACATTTCTCAAAAGAAGAAGTGCCAATGGCCAACGAATATATGAAAAAAATGTTTAACCTCCTTAGCAATCAGGGAGATGCAAATCAAAACTACACTGAGATTTCATCTCACTCCAGTTAGAATGATAATTCTCAGGAATACAGATAACAGTAAGTATTGACAAGGATGTGAGGAAAAGAGGTACATTCATACATTGTTGGTGGGACAGCAAATTACTACAACTACGTTTGGAGAGCAGTATGGAGATTTTTCAAAAGACTAGGAATGGACTCACCAGTTGACCCAGCTATTCCACACCTTGGTATTTATCCAAAAGAACTAAAATCAATGTACTATAGTGATGCAGGCACATCAATATTTATAGTAGTGCAATTCACAATAGTCAAGTTATAGAACAGTGTTACTCAGCCATGAAGAAGGATGAAATTATGTCATTTGCTGGTAAATGGATGGAATTGGAGAACAGCAGACTAAGTAAAATAAGCCAGACTCAGAAAGTCAAGCATCAAATGTTTTCTCTCATATATGGAAGCTAGAGAGAAATAAGGAAGTTTAAAAAACAAGGTAATCTCATGAACATAGAAGGAAGAACAGTGGAGAAAGGTAGGAGACTGATGGGGAGGGAGGGGGCAAGGGGAAAAACTGTAGAATGAAGTTGACCAATTTTTCTATGTTCATTTATGAATATATCATAATAAATTTCACTTTTAAGTAGGACAATAAGACTCCAATTAAAAAATGAATTAATAGAAAGAAGACCAACACAGTAGAAGGGGATCAGGGGGAGGGAGGTGGAGAGGAAAGTAGGTAGCACTGGGATTGAAATGGAGCAAATTATGTCATGTGCATTTATGAATATGTCGAGATGAACCACACAATGATGTGAAACTATAATGCACTAATAAAGATATAAAAAAGAACCTATTGAACCAGAATATGCATTTTAGCAAGATTCCCAAATGAGTCATATGCACAGAATGCTGGTTTAGTTTTTTGTCCTTGCACAGACTTCCCACACTAAATAAGTACTTGTTTAGTGAATGGAAAGTTTTTAGTTCATATATTCCATGTAGCATAAATAATTTATTAAAAAATTATGTTGATAAAAACTTAAGTAGTTATGTAAGACTAGCTCATTTGCTAGGTAGGGTACTTCTGTAGAAGTTCTCTCATCAGTAGTCAAGATTTTGAATGTATTTTATAAATAATATAGTAGCTGTCAAGATGCCAGTTGTGTAGTAATTTTAGCATAGGGACAGTGGTTAGTGAAAAAGGACTGACTTTTGAATCAGAATATCTAGATTTTAGCTTCAGTATTGATGTTCACTGTCTTTCTAACCCTGGGGAAGGCACTTCTCTGAGTTTCAGTTTTTCTATCAAAATGTAATCAGTATATTTCTAGACCTTGTCAGCCTGTGACAATAAAATGTAGTGACACTTCTTTTAATACTTCTATTAGTCAAGAATATCTTAATTGTAAGAGACAGGAATCCAGTTTAAACTAGGTTAGGGAAAAGAATTATTCCCTTCAGTAATCAAACCACAGGAAGTACTGTATTATATTTAGATCTCAGGAATAATTATTATTTGTCACTCACTACATCTCTTTTTGGTTATTTTTTTTTTGAATTTAAATTCATTCCCCCTGAAGCACTTTTCTTTTGCCTTAAATTTTCTAATGCCTTAATTTTCTTCCATTAGATAAGCCAGGCCTGTTTTATGTCAAATTTAAGGATCAAGAGGAAGGATACTGACACCCATCCCTGGACCAAAACACTCTAGCTGCAAGGTTAGTTGGGGCATTTTCTAGAGAAGGAAAAGAGTACTCTTGATGAGAGGCAAATTAATAGATTACTTGTGTGATAGCCAAAATGTTGACTATAAGCTTCCCTGCCACAAATGGGGCAGCTAGTATTTTTTTCTACTAGTATTTTTTTCACCCAATTAATGGGTAGGATTACTGATGGAATTTTTCTATGTTCTACTAAATCTGTTGTGTTGGTTCTTTATGCTCTGCATCAGTTGTCCACATTCTGAATCATTGTTATTCCACAGGAATAAATCAGTCTTTTAATTCTCCAGGGGATTTTTCATACTATCAATTTGTTCCTGTGTGGCATCATGTGTCAGGACAAAGTAATTCTTCACCAAACAGGAATCTATTGAGTCCTGGGCTTAGAGTCTTCAATCGTCAACTTGCAGTTCAGAGAAGTTCCTTTTCATGCCCAGTTTAAAGTGTGACCCAGGATGCTCGACAGAAATCTTTTAGGGAAGTTCTCACTCCCACCCACAGGTAGAAGACTCTATTGCCATGACTAGAAAATTGAAATATTGAACATTTTATGTTTAAAAGCCTGTGATATTTAGTTATAAATAACATCTTGTGGTTGTCAATAACATACATAGGAAGTATTTCTCTTCTTTCTGGAAGGAAACAGGCTAAAGAATTCAGTATACATTATTTAAATAGCACACATCTGAATTTTCATCAACATTCATGTATTTTTTGTGTCTTCAGTTTTCTCCAAAATGATTTTCTCTCTTACTCTAAAGAGCAGTAGCTGCTAGGAACTCCCTAGATAGTAGTTTTGCTATAACAAGCAAGGCCAAATTAATTTTTTTTGTTAACAAGGCACATCAAGGAAGTTAGTAGTGTCTTGTTTGGATAATAAAAATTGACAATGCATGTGCAGTATTTAAAGTGTTCTATATATGTGGTATAAGAAGAGTTAGGTATGATAGTTGTTTATTGCATAAGTATTTTATTAGGAAATATTCTATCTGTGATTTATTATCTCTTAGAGTATCACAGGGTTAAAATCATATTCATTCATATATTCATTTAACTGATTCATTCATGCATGCATTCATTCTCTTATTCATTCAAAAATATTTATTAAATTCTTATTAAACATTCAACACCATGATAGACCATGGGAAAACGGGGAATAAGAAAAACATTCCATAGTGTCATGGAACATGACCCTAGTGGAATCTTTTGAATGAAGTCCTGAATCAGTATCTTTTTCACTCTTAGTGGAAAAAAAAAATAACCAAAAACTTCCATGCCCTTATGAAGAGAGCCACATTGTTGTTACCCCTGATGTCCTGACCTGACTCTGGGAATTATATCTAGTTTACCATAATTCATTCATTCATTCAGCTGAATGGCATTCTTTGCTTCCTGTCTCCAGCAGATCTATGTCTACCAGACCACAGGGATTACAATTTCATGGTGAGAGAACTGATACCATGATACAGTTTAAAAATATTTGTGTATTTCTTATGTAATCAAGCATTTTAAAAAGGAAGTAACTTTTATTTATTGCTGATCAAATCACTTAATTCTTCTTCCAGTGAGGGTTTCACTCCCCTCTTCTGATAAAAAGATTTGCTGCCTATTTTATGAATGTTCTTATGATTACTTTGAGGCATTTACACTATTGTTACTGTATACATTATTATTGACTTGAATGAATCCAATTACTTCATTATTTTACTAAGTTGCTACTCAAAGGGAAAGAGGTAAAAGGAAACACAAATAGGATATGGTGAAATAATTTGTAGAGCTGATATAAGGTAGCTTCTGTAGTTTGCATGGTAAATGAAAAAAGAACTGATTTTTTTTTTTTTTAAGCCTACTTCTCTCTTCAGTTTCATCCTAATTCTTCGATCCTCTTTTCCAAACTTCTGGAGTGAAATCATTGATTTTTCCATCTCTTTCCTCCTATTGTTTTGTAAATTCCCCTCTATCACTCCATTTAGCTTCTTTTGTGAAAATCCAATAACTTTCTTGTTGCTAAATATAAACACAGTTCTCACTACTCAGTTATCTTGCATATTGGAAATACTATCCTGCTTGCTCAGGCCCAAAACCATCATCCTTGATTCCTGCTTTTCTCTTATGCCTCACATTGCACCCTTCAGCAAATACTGTTGGCTCTACGTATGGAACAGGCCCAGAATCCCATCATTTCTCACCTGGTCCAAGGCTTCACCATTTCTTGCTTTCTGGTTTCTCTGCTTTCTCTCTTGCTCATCTTTGTTTCTTCTTGCTACCTGCTCTCCTTGTTTGGAAAACCGATTCACCCCCAAACCTTGTTGCCTACCACCTCATTTCCTTCCCATCTTTACTCAAATATCACCTCAGTGATACTTTGTGGCCACCCTAACACTGGAAATCCAGACACTCCTTATTTTCCTTTGGTGCATTGTATTTCTTCATTGTGCTCCTCATCTCATACTGTATGTTTTATTCATCGGTTGCCTCTTTGCTTAATCCTCTACTACAAATTAATATATTCCAATGTTTTATTCCTCTGTTATATCTCCATTTCCTAGGACAGTATTAAGTACCTCACATGTAGAAAGTGTACAAATAATAACCTGTTGAAAAGGAATAAATTATATTGTTATTAGGATAATTTCCCATTGGGTCAGTAATAGTCTAAAATAGATTTGTTTTCTATAGACCTGGTTTACTGAGGGAGGATATCATGCTTTTATATTGAATAGTAATTTCTTTTTTTTATTTACTTATTGATTCATTGAACACAAATGGAGTACAGCTATTGTTTCACTGGTTGTACACAAAGTAGAGTCACACCATCTGTGCGTTCATGCATGTACACAGGGCAATGGTATCTGTCACACACTCTGTTGAACAGTAATTTCAAAATAAAAACTCCATATGAAAATAAAGTATTAATCTTATAAAAACTCTTGCTTTGGTGATTTGAACTAATTTGGATTTAAATAGCAAATCTCAGCTTTAGAGTTTTCTTTTTATTAATGTGAGAACTGTTTTTGGAACGGCACAGTGCACACCTAGCTCCCAATCTCACCAATTCTTGTGTAGGAACCAGAGTTGAATGGGCCAGTGAAATCTTGGGGCATGAGAATTAATCACTTGTTAACTTGGCTATTCCTCATGCTATTATTCTCAGTTCAACAGTGTCTTAATTGTTGAATATTGGTATTCCTGTCTTTGTGATTACTTTTGTTTTAGGCCTGAAAAGTATTGTTATGTTTCTTTAGAAAGCTCTGATAGTCTCTCTTAATATTTCTAAAGTGGAAAGGAAGCATTAATAAGAGGAACAATTTTTCAATAATATAAGTAACTTGCAGGAGATCTCTGACAGATTGTGGCAAACAGTGCCATTAGGTGTCCAAGGACAAATACCTGGTTAGGTTTTGTTCTCAAGCTAGCATTGTCTACAACTCTCCATAACTTTAAACAGAAAACAAAATTGTTCACAAATAGAAAAACATCAAGAACTTTTCTGTTATATGTGGGTGCTATTTGTGTGTCAGTGAAGAAAGATTTTAGTATGTGTATAGCCCTATACAGTCTTGTCCAAAGGATACTGCAGTTTTCTGGGAAAATTGAAATAGAAAAATAGAACATTAACAGAGTTTTACAAATAAAAACAGTAAAAATAAATTGTAAGTATACTTATGAAGGGTTTGGGAATGGTTTGATTTGTTTGAAAACATATTTCAGAGTTGTATAGTTGGACTCAAAAATAGTTTAAATAAAAATTTAAGATAATAAATGGATCAATGAAGGGTCTGAAAGACTTTTAAGTATTGGTACTTCCAAGTTCTTCTAACTCAATATAACCTCTTAATGAAACATCATTCACACTTAGACTTTCTTCTAGTCCTAAACCATATTTCCAACTCTCTTCTGAACCTCTGCATATGGACATCATCTAGCTACTTCAAACTCAGTGGAATAATGATAATGGCTGCTATTTGTTGTTGGGTTAGCATTTACTAGATGGTGTTTTTTTTTGTTTTTTTTTTTGGTACTGGGAATTGAACTCAGGGGCACTCAACCACTGAGCCACAACCCCAGCCCTATTTTGTATTTTATTTAGAGACAGGGTCTCACTTAGTTGCTTAGCGCCTCACTTTTGCTGAGGCTGGCTTTGAACTCCAGATCCTCCTGCCTTAGTCTCCCTGAGCTAAGGGATCACCGGCATGCGCCAACATGCCTGGCCTACTAGATGGCATTTTAAGTGTTTCATTTGCATTAGCTAATTTAATCTTCAGAACAATTCTGAGTTGGTTCTTTTATTATTTTAGCTTTCCAAATGAGGAAACAGAGATTTCAGTAGTTTAAGAAACTTGCCTAAGTTCCTGTGGATATTGACACTTCTGAGAACAAAGCCTATGTATAATTCCTTTCCCTACCCCTGCATGCCGGTAACTGAACTCAGAGCTTCACACATGATAGGCAAGTCTTCTACCACTGGGTTGCACTCCCAGAAAAACCTGTGGGTTTAGTGTGTTTTTTTTTTTTTTTTTTTTTAACCAGGAACTGAATCCAGGGGCACTTAACCACTGAGCCACATCCCTAGCTTGTTTTATTTTTTATTTTGAGAAGGGGTCTAAGTTGTTTAGGGCCTTACTAAATTGATAAACTTGTGATCCTCCTGCCTCAGCCCCCTGTGTTGCTGAAATTTAAAGTCTGTGTTCTTAACCACTGTAATTATTTTCAAAAGAGAATTCTTGGGGGCTGGGGTCATGGTGCAGTGGTAGAGTGTTTGCCCAGCGTGTGTGAGGCACTGGATACAATTCTCAGTACCTCATATAAATAAAATGAAGTCCATTGACAATGAAAAAAATATTTTAAAAAAGAGAATTCTTCAAGTATTTCCTCAATCTGCTTCTTTTAGTTTTTCCTATGTATCATTGAATGGCATCTCTATTATCAAGCCAGAGTTTTAGCATGCTACTTTTCTTCATTCCCTGAATCTGAATATTCATTAAGTCATGTCTAATCCTATATCTCTTGGAACTGCTTCCTTTTATCCATCATTATTACAGCTTCATAATCCAGGCTGTTGTAATCTCTTATCAGATTCTAGCTGTTCTCTCAGCCAATAGTCTTGCCCTAACATTTTCCATGTTATGGCTTAAGTGATCTATCTAAAAGCTTGTACTGTCATATCACATTTTTACTTAAGATCCTTAAGGGCTCCCCGTCACCTGTAGGATTAAGTCAATCTCCTGAGTATGGTGAACAAGGCCTTTCATAATCAGGGTCCTGTTTCACTTCCATCTGTCCTCCTGCCGTTTCCTTTTATGTATCCTATGTTTCAGCCATAGAGAACTTCTTGTAGTTCTTGAACACATGCTGTTCCGCCTGCCTGGAATACTTCTTCTTCTAATCTTCCACACAATCCCTTACCTTTATCACAGTAATTATCATATGGAATGCTAAATGAATGTCTTTCCCCACTTCCAAGTTTACTGTGAGCTCTCTGCAGTTTAATATATTTCCTTTTTAAAATCTTTATATTCTCTTATATACCTAGCACATAATGTATCTAATGATTCATGAGTAATCAGTGAATAATTGGATGGATGGACACACAAATTCTTTGTCTGCAGGTTTATATTTGGTTTTGCCAATGAAGGAGCACTCTTCAAAGACCAAGTAATTGAGGAAAGCAGGAGAGACAGCTGTCTGGTTGAACTGGTTCACACAGAGGCGTATAGTTGGAAGAATTTTCTTCTTGATTTTGTTTTGAGATTTGTGAGTGTACAATGTATTTAGAAACTCCAGAATATTTTTTAGTGATAACATACATAATGGTTTGGATACTGAGGCTTGAAGTAGTTGACTGGCTTGCTTAAGCTTTTCAACCAATTAGTTGTAGGACTTGAATTTGGACCATAATGCTTAATTTAACCTTTTTTAATATTCTGAGGTTAGAGAATATACCACTCAGTACATTAGTCCAGCCCTCTTATTTAACCAACAAAGTAAGGCCTTGAGTGAGTAATCTTTCCATGGTCCCAGAGGTACTAGGGGACTGAAACTTCCAATCTTGCACTTTCCCCACTGCTAAGAAGAAGTATAATGTAGGAGCTAAGAAGCAGAGAGAAGCCAGCCTCGCTGGACTTAATCCCAGCCTGATATTTACTGGCATCACAATTTGGGAAAATTCAGTATTCTTATTTGCAAAATGGGGGAAAATATTCACATAGGGCTAATGTGAAGGTTAAATAAGTTCATATAGTAAGCTTCTTAGAAAGTACTGCCACATAGTAATCATTACGTAGATATTACCTTCCATTTAATAAAAGATGCTATAGTTCTTTCTCCTACACTGTGTTCCCATTGTGTCAGCTTTATGGGATCTGTCACACTATTATTGCAGTTATTCTTGTGTCTGCATTTCCCTCTAGACTACAAGTTTTTAATGGCTAGACTTCTTTCTCCAATCAAGGACCTGGCACAGTGCTGACATATAAGAGGCATTTGATATGTGTTTTTTAAAAAGTTAATGAACACTTTTATCTTCAGAAGAAAAAGCAATTGGATAAATATTTCCCTGTCTTTGACACTAAATCAGAATGCATTGGAAATATGTGAATTATATCTACAGAAGAGATAGAAGAAGACATAAAAGCATGCTATATGTTTGGCCAAAGGCAAATTGCCTGGTTCAGGTCATCACACTGCAGGATTTCTCACCCTGACACAGTATTTAGCACCCCAATTATTTTCTATCAAGAAATAGAATCACATGCTTCCTCCTCATTCTTTTCTGAATGAATTTGAAGAAGCCTAAATATAAAGCAATTATTTGCATGCATCATTTGTGCTAGAAATACTTCATTTTTGACTTGACTGGGCTAATTTAAAAAAAATAATTTTCTGACCATTGTATTAATACCGTTTGGATCTGGAGTTCTTATTCTCTATGGTAATTAGAATTGGGGCAAACATTTCTTCTGGAAACCTGCACAAATTAGAGATCAATTATAGCATAATGGAAAATGTACATACACTGGAGCTAGATATCCTGTGGTAGAATTCTCACTCCATTTCTTATAGCTGTATAAAATTCAGCCAGTTATTTCACTTCACTGTGCTGCAGTTTTCTCATATATAAATGGATGTAAAATGCATACTTCTTAGGGTTGATATGAGGAGTAATTAAATAATTGCATGAAACATTTGACAGAGTACCTGATATATTGCAAACACTAAGTAAATGATAGGTTTTTATTTTGAAATAGTGGATGGCATATTAGTTCACTTAATATATATTCTATATAGTGTTATATGTTGTCTGCTAAAAAATTATAGATATTAAAGTTAACCTTTTAAAGATATAAGTGCAGCAATTAGAATAACAGTATGTAAATCAAATTTGGAATAGATGAACTCAGGCCATTATATTAGAATCCCTTGTTAAAAATACAGAATTTTTGTATTTACCTCAATTAACTAGATTAGAATCTTTGGATATGGGACCTAGGAATCAATATTTCAAAAGCATCCAATATTATTTGCATGTAAATTAACCATGGATAAACTTGAAGAAATAGTTATCTACAAGGCACAAGTTTTCCTGAAAATTGTTAACCGATTTAAATATTTTATCCTTATATGAAGTAATTTCTACTGAACCTACTTATCCTCAAACACTGATAATGTAGTAAATGGAAAAGTTATTACTTAAGATAATATGAATTAATTCTTCTATTAACTCTATTTTCACTCTTATTTAATAAAACATGCTTCTGATTACAGTTTAATGTTCAATTTAAAATAATATTTGCAAAAAATTAAAATATTTAGGCATTTTGGCTGCATTAGTTTTGTTTTAGAGATTACTATCTAAGAACTCCAAAACAGAAACAAAAGAAAAACAAATAAACAAGCAAAAAAACTAGAAACAAACTTCACTCTATCTTTGCTCCTGAATTCTGCATTGAGTAACAGCTAGTATTTGTATTCATGCCATATGAACATGGTAATACATTCTCTGCTTTTGTATATGCTTTTCCATCTACTAGCAATGTCCTCCTTATTTTATATACATATTTATGGCAAACCTGTTCTATACTGTGGAGTTGATCTTAGATATCATCTCCTCTGGAAAGTCTTCGCTGATATGCCCTGCTTCCACCCTAGTCTGGATCAGGTGACCTTTTTATTTCTTTCATAAACCTATCACACATCCTTGGATGTGTCTGATTATCTCTCTTCCCTACTATGCTCTCCTTGGGTTGTGTTTTTCCAGTTCCTTGCATGATACTGGGCCCATAAAAAGTATTCAGTAAATGTCTATTAAGTGAATAAATCAATTTTTGTTTGCCTGTTTCATATATGAGATGATTGTGTTCCTGAGAAATGGCATTGAATTCAAAATTAAATAAAAATTAATTTTATCACCAGAAATAAATGACCAAGTTTTAGTTGTTCAGTTTTTTTCCTGTGTAGTTAATATTAAATCAAGATAATAGTTTTCTTTCTTAACCAAGTTAAAATAGTTAAAAGCCTTGCGTTCCCTCCCTTAAGCACTGGTGTTCAACATCTGAGATGAGGCAGCAGCAAACCGAAATCCAGGACACTGGTTCTGAATAATTGTACTGTGAAAAAAGATGAAGAGCCATGCTGTCCATATAAAAAAAAGTCCTCTGGAATGAAAAGAAAGAATTGGAAGGTAGTAAGAGATGTAGTGCCAGTGTGTAATTTGAGAAAGGGTCATGCGTTCTTTCTCCACTGACTGAGCCTTGGTTTGGGGTTGAAGGAAGAAAGAGAAAATGATGGACAACCTAGGTGAGTCTGTAGAATTCGGAAGTATCTAGAGGCTTTGGATATTTTCCTCATTCCTGATGCAGCCTGATAGAAGTAGGACAGATACAGTTTAATAGTAATAAAAGATGGAACTCAACAGGACATTTGGCTACTGTATCTTTTAAATCGGGATTTCCATTTCATATTTATACACAATGCCATTGTTTTAAATATGATGGAGATAAGAAATAAAAAGGAATTTCCACTTCCACCCTCAAAAATTTCAAAAGGAGTTGATAATGAAAATACTGAAATGTTAACAGTGATTATCTCTGGTTGGTGGGATTGTGAATGACTGTTGCTTTTGACTGTCTTCGTCCCACACTGAATTTTGAAAAATTTCCATAGTGCAATGGCTTTTCACCTTGATTTGCCTGGTTAAGCATTACATATACTTTAGTTTAGATTTCATCTTCCCCTTTACTAACTCAGTATTTAGACATAATTCCTTACTTGATGCACCTTTAATATTAAGGACAACTTCTTCTCTGATTACTAGGATTACACAGGAATAATAATCTGTTTCCTCTTCTAGAGAGACAGGGATCATATATTATTTTTCTTTGTTTCAATACATACTACAAAATAAATGCTTAATAAATCTTCATTAAATTAACTAATAATAAAGGTCAACATAATATTATTTTGGGGTTGGCCAAACTACAGTTTCAGAGGTTTTCTTTCTGTTAGGGTAAAAAAAACAACGACAACCCATACCTGTTTATAAATAAGTACTATGGAAAAACAAATTATGGAACTCTCTGAAAATTATTGTGAAATCAAAACAAAAACTGAGGTTCTTAGGTAATGTCAGACCACATCCAATGTATCTGAATATCATATATAAAATGTATCTGAACACACTTTGTTCCCTAATAGTTTGATTATTTATGATGAAGCTGAGAAACTGCTATGGGTTTTCATTTTTTCTTCTATTTTTTCCTATATGACATTTGTCATCTTTCTTTGACAGAGTGAAAACTCAGTAGTAAACACAGAGACTTTTCTTGTTTATTAGAATTTGATTACGTATAGTAAAATTCACACATGGGATACTGTGGATAATGATTATTTTGGTGTAATTCTTCATAACTTGGTATAGAAAAGAAAAGTTAAGGATTATTTCACCACAAGATTAACTCTGTAATAAGTGTGATATTGATTATTTTCAAGTTAGAAATAGAAATGATACATTCAGGGCCATTTAGCAAAGACAGTGATAATTACGCTTAAAGGCTGATAATTGGAGAAGTAATAAGTTGAGGCATGCAGATACTTCTTGTTTACATAACAAGGAAGGGAAAATTAGATTTTTTTTTCCCCCCACAAACCAAATCCCTTAAGGATTTTAAATCGCTATGCTACGGGTGAGAAAAATGCTATTAAAAGTTAGTCATTTTATCTTCTGGTCTACTCTGGGTTTTGCACATATTTTTTTACTTAAGTACTTTGTCAAAAAATATTTTATTTCTTCTCTTCAAAACTACTACCTTTTTGAGTGCAGGGCCCTTGTTTGTTTATTTCTGTGTAGTTGCTCACACATTATAGGGACTCATTTATTTTTTAAACTGAACTAAATTGGATGAAGATCCTGCCCTCTAGTCCTCAATTTAGAGAGGAGACTGTGTATGTGTTTCCTTTAGGAGCAAACTGGTGCAAAGAGTGAAAATTAGGTCCTTGTCTCAGTCTTTAGGATTCATGATCTCAGAGAAGTAAGAGTTGCTTTTCTGGTAGTTGAGAGCTAGAAAGGCTATCACGCTAAGGGCCAAGAGCATTTGTTATATGTGTGTAATTTGCCACCTTTAAATGTGGCATTATACAATGAGGTCCCTGTGTATATTCCAGATTTTGGAATGGATATTCTTACCCTTTTCCTTAGTGGGAACATGTAATTATTTTTTAAGCTGTCAAGAAAGCATTCTTGGTATCTCATGAGTTGGTCAAATTCAATGAAATATTTTTGGATTCATATCTGCCAAATCTACATAATATGCTTTAAATTGTTCATGATATTTGCATAGGTCCTCAAGGATAAAGAGACAAAGGGATAAAACATAAGTAAATGATTTTAAACAGTGTGGTGATACATTTTCATATGTGAAAATAGTAATGTTTGAAATATTAATCTTGAGCTAGTAATTTTATCTCTAACATAGTATTAATGTTCAGAATACATTTTAAAATTAATTGCCAACAAAATGTTTATTTTATATTAAAAAGGTCAAAGCGAAGGAATTTAAGATCTAAGAAGAAGCATACTACTGAAAAACCCAGGACTGAAAACTTTTTTTTTTAATATCAGTGTTGGCAATAGCTTTTGTTTTCTTCAAATATAATCAATATTAAATGGTCTATTCTCTAAGGAAAACATTGTATTAATGTGCATATCTTAACTCCCAGGGCTTAAAATAGCAAAAGGAGGCAGGAACATAAAGTACGTTGTTGAATCCATGCTGATTCGTACACTTGGGGATTAGTTAAAATTGAGGTCAGCTAGAGTTCCAGAGTGCAGGATGGGTCCAGGAAGGAAGCACACCATGGTGGCTGTTCCTTTTCCATTGGTCAGAACATGGGCAACTATAGAGAGAAAACATGGGCTCTTCTGTTTAGTGTTTTCTGTAATTTCTCTCTCTGTATGGTTGGTTTATGGCCAACCCCTACTCTTATTTAATTCATCAGAGAGGAAAATTCCACTTTAATATTGTTGGGTATGATAGGAAATAGCATTAGTAGCATAGAACCTCACACATAGGACTAACTAAATGAAAATCAGACTATTGTCTTGTTCCAGTAGTAATTAATTCCTTGGACAAATTCAGTCTTGCCATGTTAAACATGATGCTTGACATCATGGCTGTGAAACTGTACTGAAAGGATCTCACTGGACTTCTAAATGAGAGCAGGTAAATGTGACTCTGGTGAACTGGAGTATGCAGTTGCTTCCTGCTTTAGAGATACCCACTCCCCACTCCAAGTGATTTTTTTTTTTTTGTACCAGGGATTGAACCCAGGGGTGCTTAACCTTTGAGCCACATCCCTAGGCCTTTTTAATATTTTATTTAGAGACAGAGTCTCCCTGAATTGCTTAGGGCCTCACTACATTGCTGAGGCTGACCTTGAACTCGGGATCCTCCTGCCTCACTCTCCTGAGCTGCTGGGTTTATAGGTGTTTGCTACTGCATCTGGCCTAATCCAATCCAAGTAATTTTAATTATCTTGCACCCAAGAAAACTTTGCTGTAGTGAAAAAACAAAAACAAAAAACCCTCTAGATTGGGAGAAATAGAAAATTAACCTGGGAGTAAATGTCAAGAAGTTTACCACCAACAAATTTCTCTCTTAGCCTCCATCAAGGATGCATGGAGAATCTCCAAGGCAGATAATACATAAATGAAAAAATGCTTCTTGCACAACTTGGATTTCCCCTTCTCTTCCTTTTCTTTCTACCTCCGAGTTTGAAAAACAGTGGGGAAGCTGAGCAGTAAAATTCTGTGGTTTTCTTAGTAAAATTTCCACTGTCTGGTGATTCTTCCCAGATGTTAATCTGTTCTATACTTATCTTCATTGTTAATCTGTTCTTCACTTATCTTCATTGCTTAGTATATGGACGTGTTCTTTCAGGGTATGGGTGTTAATTCTAAAGTATTTCATAAGACAGAGGTGATAGGTTAAATGAGGATCATTTTCCCTTTCTCCACTTTCCTTTTGCCGGGCTAGTATTTGACACCTTGGATCAGAGACCTTAAGAAATAATGGGCTTCCTTGATATTTAGAAGTAGATGGTCTGTTGTAGCCTGGGTAAGTCCTCTTACTCTGCAGAAATGGTAACTCTGGCATATAGTAGGTACCCAAGCAATGGTTGTTCCAGCAAAGTGCCTCCATGGGTTAATAATATATATTATAGAAAAAATGAATTAAAAGTAATTTAAATACAACTTTATATAAATTTTGAGTCTTGGAATAGAGTTTCTACTACTTGTATTTTAAATTCATTTACAAGAAACATAAACTGATGACTTAGATATTCTTCATTGGATTTTTTGAAATAGCCTTCCTAAAGAGAAGTTGTCATTTTTGTTCTAATAAATTATTTGTGATTTCTGGCTATTGTCATTTGAATGGGAAGGGTGTTTTATTCATTAGTCTGTGTATGAAGACAAGTTGAGCCCTAATCAGTTAATTTATAGTCAGAAATCTTGTTATTTAAGTCCTTGATATCATCTTGATGTGCTGAGCACAAAGTAGTTTCACAAATATATTAATCTTTATGACATGAAAAACATATTTTCTTATAGCCTTACTGTAAGAATTATATTGAAAATGAAAACAGATAAAAGTTACCTGCAATTGTACCTGCAGCAAACACTATGGAAAATTTTGGTGTATTGCTAAAAATTATTTAATATTCACTCCTGCTGATTAAAGGTTATACAATCATTAATGGTTAAAATTTAAGATAAACTACCTTTATAACTTCAGTCATTCTCTTTTAACCCATGAATGCTTCTTACCCCTTTTCACTTGTAACATCCATACATGGGCTGTGATTCAAGGATGCATGGGTTTCATTTCTTAACAGACTCCGAATCCATAAGCAATTTTAGGAAATAATGTATAGTCACCAAATACTCATCATCAATTACTTTTCCATACAGAAAACCTTCTTTGACTCCTTCCTTTCCATGGATTATTTACATGATCTAATGTCATACTAATTAGGTAATCAAATGACATGCTAATTTTGAGGCCACCTTACCTGTTTTAAAAGACCTCAGTAGTCTTTTGTGAGACTTTTAAAGCAAAGGGTTTAAAATGCTTGGGCTACTCTTATCAGATTCATTGTCTTTTCAACACGTTTTTGTTTCTTGATTATTGCTATTATGATCATATTTTCTGTTCCTATAATTTTTATTGGGAAATCATAGAAAAACATATTTCATTTTTAATTGTGTGTGACTTATATACATTTCCCATAATTCATATATTGAAATATCTGTCCAATTCTTATTGAGTCAACAATTACGTAAATGTTTGATTTTATTTTTGTTAGGAATACTTTAGTCTAAGATATATTATCTTGAGGACACCTTATCTGTTTCAAAAGACCTCAGGTACTCAGAGGAGAACACCCAGTAAACCTTGTTAACAGCATCTTGTTTGAACTATGTCTCATATGGGGTTCTGGAAATGAAGTAAGTTGCCTCAAAGTGTCAAATCAGACCCAGCTGGTTGGAGGCCAGCTAGAACTTGTCTGTATAAGAAGTTAGCATCGTAGGCAAAATTCTTAATGCCCATTAGACTTGAAGTACTGTAGGCTGTATTTTATACCAGTAGCCAGGTGTGGGCAGTGATACAGGGCTTGAGGGATCTCTCTTACCGGCCCAGGGATCCAAGGCATTCAGTGCAAAATCTGGCCAGCAGCCCGAGTGAGTAGGAGCCATGTGACTCTGGTGAGTTGGAGTGTGCAATTGCCTCCTGCTTCAGAGCTACCTGATCCGAATACTAAGCAGAGCGAGTGCCGGGCTGAGTGTAAGACACTGAAGACACTGCAGAGCAAGGTGCTTTTTCCAGAGGCATTACAAAACATGGAGATTAAAGACCAGGGAGCCCAAATGGAGCCGCTGTTGCCTACGGTAAGAGACAACCTCCTGTCAAATAGATTAACTGCTTTGCTGCAAAACCTGTCAGGCAAGTGGTCTGCTAGCTAGGTGCAGTGAGTGTACTTTTGGGGTGGTGGATAGCTCCCACGACATATGGACAGGGGTCTCCTCCCATCTCCGGAGACTGAAATGCATAAAGCAAAGCACATGATTGTTTCCCCCTTCTCAATATGGATGCACTATGGTGATGAAATGTCTCATGTTTGTTGCTGTTTGAAGAAATGGCTAGGTTTTAGCAGCAGGGGCAGTTGTGTGTCTCCCTGTCTGTTACTGCCTATCTTTCTTTTTCTCAGGCTGTGCAGTGGAGGCTCAAGCCCCTGCAAAGAAAGCCCCCTTTTATCCCATTTAATCCCTGGTACATTTTCTCCCCATGCCTCATCCTGAGGCAGTGAGGTGAGGGAATCTGCTGCTGTTGCAGCTCTAGAGATTTAGTCTCCGCAGAAACCACAGGAAAGGCGTGTGTGTGTGTGTGTGTGTGTGTGTGTGTGTAATCTGTCAGTTTCTTTATCAAAGGGAAATATGTCATGGTTCATGTACAGAGAAGGTATGCATTTTGTGGGGATAGGCACGATTCAGATTTGAATATCTGAAAGGTTCCTGAACTGTCATTTGGAAATAGCCCATCTGTTTATCTCTGGGTCCTTAAGCCGCCTCCCTAGATTTAATTTTTGGATAAGTGATTGATTTGCCTTCTATCCCCTCCACAATCTTTCTGTCTGGCTCACAGACCTTGGAGATCTTCAGGCAACATCTTTTTTAGTCTGGAGCAGCTGATGTTGTTGTGTTCAAGGAAAAAAAGAGAAAAACCCCAGTATTTTCTTGACGCAGCAGAGATGCCAAATGTTAGCTTCCAGCCATCTATCAGCGTTCTCACAGAACAGCAGAAATCCCCTCCCTGCACCAAACCAGACCGGGAGGCTGTTTCTCAGCTCTCTGCTACTCAGGTTGGTAACCCACCTTACAGACTAGGGACTGGCGGTAAGCTGTCCATTTCCGAGTTCATTTCTAGGCTTTGAACATATCCTTAAATGAAAGGATACCATAGAAGGAGTAAGCAAATTCTGGGCCACTGTATTTTCAGAGCATTACCTCTCCTGCCGGTCTCACATGCTGCAAAAAGATTCGTTACCATCCCGGAATCAGCTGTGGCTACTGAGCATGCCCAGTTCACCTCAGGACGCCAGGTTTGGGCAGAGAGGGAGCAGGGAGATGGGATGAATTGCTGGAGTCACCACCAAGAATGGAATCTAATTCAGGGCAGGTGCAGTGTCAGAGAGGGAAAAAGGAAGTATGCCAATTAGCCTGCCTGCTTTAAAGTAGAACTGTTTTTGCTTAGAATCAAAGTAGAGTTATTACACAAAAATAAGAGTAAAAGATTTGTCTATCTTCCTAAACTTGGATACATAAATTAGGGTTTTGCAGTTACTCAGAATAGTGTTAAAGATATCAGGAAACTATTACTCTCTGGAGGAAAGGAAGGAAATACACAGAAATCACAGTATGGAGATTTAAGAAAGATTAAATATAGGCGGGGGGGGGGGCGCTTTTTTGGTGGTAGTGATAATGGGGGAGGAAGGGCTTGGAACTTGTCCTAGAAAAGCAGGCTGAAACCAGTTTGATGTGGTTTATGAACTGTCACTGGCGGGGAACAGTTAAAGGGTTTAGGACCAAATGAGGATTAACTGGAGGAATTTAGAAACGGATGACATTATTGGGCTAGATGGGCAACCAGTTTGTGGCTTAAAAGAGCAGAGAAAACACAAGTTTGGCTAGAAAAGAAGGCCTACAATAAATCTGCTGGAAATTTCTGAAGGTCAGAGTTAAGTTTGCATTTTATGGGGATAATAGTACAGTATAGTTACACAGTTTAATGTTAAGACAGAACCATGCTCTCAGTTTATTATAAGAAATATAAGCCTTAGAAGCTTGGAAAGATGCTAAATTTTTGGTCCAATATACATTTGTATGATGTTTTCAACTTCTCCAATTGTTTTTGTGACTCTCATTAGTTCTCAAAACAAGTATGTTATGTAAAGCACATTCTATCTTTAAAGATGAGAAACTAAGACATATCAAGTTTGAGTAACATCTAAGGTCACATAATGATGAAGCTAGGACTAAAATATAGGTTTTCAAAAACTAGTTCAGAAATTAAAAAAAATTGATATGTTTTGTATTACATTCTTAATCAGGCTTAACACAGTAAAAATTCCTGGTTTGGAATTTTTATGATTGAAAAATAGAATGGAATAGCTTTGGGCTCTATTAATTTTATGGAAAATTAATTGGATGGCTTTGTAAATAAACATGTGAGAGTCAATATGGCACAGTATTTAAGAACAGTCTAGTAAGTCTAGCATTGCTATTTATTTGCTCCATGATCTGGGGAAAGTTATGCCTTAGTTTCCTCAAGTGAAAAATGGGAAGGAAATGATATTTATCGATTAGATTTTGTGATGAGTAAATGAAATAACCTACTTAAAGTATCTGGCATTTAGGTAAGTGCTCAAAATAATTAGCTATTTATGTTGTTGATGGGATTATAGACATTGAAGTGAATTCTAGGTTTCAGATTTTTATGAGAGTTGATTTTCATAACTGTCTACTAAGGAGGAAGAATGGAAAATGGAGCGCTGAAAAAGATTGGATATTGGAGGTGGGAGTTAAGGATTTTTAGTTGTAACAATGGAAATTGTTGGACGGTTGCAAATCCAATTGGAAAAACATTAAAAGCAAAGATTAGGTCTGGAACAAAAGCAGTCAGATGTAGACAAGAAGTGAGAGTGGAAAAAGTAAGTGTAAAAATGGACAAGTTGGTCAGATGAGTGAATATATTGATTTTGATATAAATGAAATAGAAGATTCTCATTAATCTTTCCAAGCTTTACTTCCATTGTGTCTGCCTGTGTGTGTATAAAGTAAATCTGAATAGTATGATGGGAGAGCCCTTATATGTTTTCCTTTTTTCCTAACTATTTTTAGAAAACTTTGAAGATAATTTTTTTCTTGCTAAACTAGTTATCATTGCATTTTTGTGGGCCTTAAACAACTCTTAAGGGTTAGGGCACTCAGAGTTCCAAGTCCAGGGTACAGTCTAGCTTTCATAACTTTGAAGCTATAGAACAAGTGTGTCCAAAAGATTCGTTTTTATTATTATTCTTTTGCAGTACTGTGGATTGAAACCAGGGTTACTTTACCATTGAGTTATATCCCCAGCCTTTTTTATTTTTAAATTTTGAGACAGGGTACTGTTTAGTTGCTTAGGCTGGCCTTGAACTTGTGATCCTCCAGCTGCAGCCTTCTGCATTGCAGTATTATAGGTGTGCTCCTCATTGTTGTGTTTTAACAGTTCTTTATGTATCAGTCCTTCTCAGATATATCTTTTGCAAATATCTTCTCTCAGTCTGTGACTTGCCTTCTCATTCTCTTAACAATGTCTTTTGCAGAGCAGATATTTTAATTTTATTGAAATCTAGTTTACAGTTCTTCCTTTCATGGATCATGTCATTGCTGTTATATCTAAAAAGTCACCATCAAACCCTAGGTCATCTCATTTCTCCTGTGTTATATTCTAAGAGTTTTATAGTTTAATGTTTGCATTTGGTTCTGTAATCCATCCACAGTTAATGTTTGTTGAGGGTATAAGGTCTCTGTCTAGAATTTTTTTTTGCATGTGAATATCCAGTTGTTCCAATCTTTTGTTAGAAGGAGTACCATTTCTCTATTGTATTGACTTTGCTCCTTTTTCAAAGCTCACTTTGTCGAAGATATGTCTTTGCGTCTTTATCTGGGTCTCTCTTCTGTTCCGTTGATTTGTTTTTTTGTTCTTTTGCCAGACCCACACTGTCTTGATTACTGTGGCCTTATAATATTTCTTGATGTTGGATAGTGTAAGTCCTCCTCTATTATAGACTTTTGCCTCTCCATATGAACTTAATAATCACTTTGCTGATATCCACAAAATAACTTGCTGTTTCTTTTGCTTGCAAATGTAGCGAATATATAGATCAAGTTGGGAAGAACTGACATTTGCCAAATCTTCTCATCCATGAACATGGAATGTTTCTTCATTTATTTAGTTCTTTGATTTCTTTCCTTAGAGTTTTGTTGTTTTCCTTATTTATATCTTGCCCGTTTTTTTATCTTTATATTAAAATATTTCATTTTTTTTGCTCTGTCAATGTAAGTGATATTGTGTTTTAAGTTTCAAGTTCTACTTGTTCATTGCTGGTATATTGGAAAGAAATTGACTATTGTATATTAACCTTGTATCTTATAACATGAGTTCCAGAGTTTTATGGTGATTATTTAGGATTTTCTACATAAGCAATCATGCCATATGAAAATGGTTTTAAATCTTACTTCCTACTCTGTATACCTTTGATTTTCTTGTCTTATTGTTTTATCTAGGACTTCCAATTTAAAAGCATTAAGGTTTTTTTTTTTTTTTCTGGATACCAGGGATTAAACTCAGGGACACTCAACCATGGAGCCACATCCTCAGCCCTTTTTTGTACTTTATTTAGAGACAGGGTCCCACTGAGTTACTTAGCACCTCTATGTTGCTGAGACTGGCTTTGAACTCTGGATCTTCCTGCCTCAGCCTCCCCAAGCTGCTGGGATTACAGGCATGGGCCACTGCACCTGGCAACATTGCATTAATATTAAAAATATTAAATATTAATTAGACTAGTTCCTTAATTTACAGATGATGGAACTGAACATCAAAGACAAAAGGAGAGTAAGGGTATGTCTTTTGTGTTAGCTAATAGCAGAGCTCATTCTAGTGTCTAAATCTCTTGATTCCTAGTTTATCCTTCTTTCTGCCATTATATAATTCCTGTTCTAGCATAGAATCAATAGCTAACTGACGAATAAAGATAATTAGGCAGTCTTCATGGAGCAACAACCCTAAATATTATCTCAGGCTCATAATATATACAAACATCTGTAATTCTCATGATAATCTTGAAAGGTTGCTAATGTTTCCATCCTTACAGATGAGAAACCGAGGTTCAGAGACGTGAGTAATTTACTCAAGTTCACATAGCTAATAAATACTGAGATAAGATTTGAAAATATTTCATCTATTTAAAAAGTGACTCTGTTCCTTTAAAGCCAATTAAAAATAAAAAGGAATCCCATTATAAAGTGATCTTTCACATCTACTACTTGAAAATATGAAAGTATAATGCAAACCATTGTTGGTCATATATTGTATGATTCCATTTATATGAAATGTTTAGAAGAGGTTAGATCAGTGGTTATCAGGGGCTAGGGCATAGAGGAGAGTTAAGAGTGATTGCTAACAGGTACAGAGTTTCTTTTGGGGGTGATAAAAATTTTCTGGAATTAGATGGTGGTGATGTTTGCATAGCACTGTGAGTACTCTAAAAACTCCTGAATTTTATAGTGAATTTTATGTTATGTGAATTTTATGTCAAAATTTACAAAAAACAAAAATATTTTTGTTTACATATTGTTTACATTTATTGCTAACAGGGAGAAAGCTGAGGATCTGAAAAAATGGTATCAGTCACATTTATATTAATTATGAAGAGGGCAAGTAAAATGTTCCTAAAAATTAAAAATAATCCCCCCCAAACACACAAACATACACCCTTAGATATTCTTTACCAGATAACCTTCTCCTTTTATGAAGATACTGTTTAGGTTGGCAAGAATTTCAGCAAATTATTTGTAGACCTAGTAAGGTGTTTTGGAATATAAATTGAAAGCTGAGTTGAGGGAGTATATTGTGCATTCTATATACAAAAGAGGAAGAGACCTATTTTACTTGGGTCAACTTTTTTCTTCCAAATCTGAGTTTTTCTTTTGATGTATTTTAAACTTTAATGTAAGGAATATAAAAGCAACTAAGTTTCTAAGAAGTTTCTTTAAAAAAATAAATCTCACTTTTAGTTGCCAGTAGTTTTTTAAGGTCATTGTTGGTCTAGCCACTTAGGGTATTTTATGACTCTGTGGCATGGTAGGTCAACTCCAAATTATTAATCTTTTTATATTGGTTTTTATGGCAAGTTCCTTCAAAGATATTGTGACTCTTAAGGAATATTTTTAAAATAAAATATTTTCAGTCCTTCAAATAATTTAGAAGGAAAAATGAAAGGAAAGCAGACACAAATCAAGAGAAAGCAGATAGTAGTTGCTTATCCTGGGGGTGGGTGTTAACTATAAAGAGCCAGAGGGAAATTTTGGGGGTAATGGAAATGTACTATGCTCTACCTTGAAGCTAAGATACAGTTACTAATAATAAACCAGTTCATTTGAAAATATGAATATTGTGAAATGTGTAGCAAGTGAAAATTATTTTTAAATGATTTTGTCCACAGAAAAATTGTTTAAAATTAATGAATTTATTCATCAATTTAGTAAATAGATATCTTTGTTTCATGTGCTACTACAAAAAGAAGGGAAAATAAAACATACAAAAGAACTCACTTGATTTGTTTTATTAAGTTATATACTTAATGAGCTTAACACTGCAGAGGATATTTGTGATAATCAGCAATCTAATTCTGGGGTCATTACTAAGCTTTTACTTTTTGAAAGGATATTAATGAAAGGTTTTAATAAATTGGCCATGATAATTGATTTCTTATTATACATCAAAATTATGAATTTAATTATGTTTTCCTTTTTTGGGTGTTGGAGATGGGGTGTGAATCCATTTTCTAGGGTTGCTATAATAAAGATCAAAAACCTGATGGCTTAAAACAACATATATATATTGTCCCATAGTTCTGCAGGGTAAAAGTCTCAAATCAAGTTGTCAGCAAGAACATGCTCCTTTCAAAGTCTCTAGGAAAGGATCCTTCCATTTCTTTTCTGTATTCTGGTAGCTCCAGGCATCTCCCTGATGCAGGATAACTCCAGTCTCTGCCTCTGCGTTCACATGGCAGTTGTCCCTCAGGGTCTCTTCTTTCTTATAAGGACATCAATCATATTTGATAAGGCCCATCTTAATGACTCATCTTAACTTGATCATACCTGGAAAAACCCTATTTCCAAATAAGGTCACATTCACAGATGCTGGGGGTGAACGCTTCAACATCTCTTTTTAGAGCAACAAATCAATCCATAACAAGGTATTTATTATTTTAGACAGAAGTTTCTCTTTTTACAATCACATTTCAGTGGGGTTAGAGTCCTGTTTAAATAGGATTAGATGATACCATAGCTTCTAATATTGAAACTAATGAAGAGTAAACCAACACCAGCTACATGTGGAAGGCTCTCTAATAATTACTAGATGTATAGGATGTATCAAAGTGCATTCTACTGTCACGTATAACTAATTGAAACAAAAAATTTAAAAAATTACTAGATATATCAGCCCAATCACAAATAACAAGTCCCCTTCACCCATGTGATCATGTCTATTGTTGCCCAGTAACTGGGACCCCTTTTTATTCATTTACTTTTATTTTTTAACAGTTTCACTGATGGATAATACATATCACTTAAATTTTCCTAATTGAGTGTGCAATTCAGTGTTTTCCTGTATTTTTTTATATATTTATTTTTTACCTAAGTATTTTTATTTTACTTATTTTGTCATTTATTTTGGAGGTTTAACCCATAACCCAGTGGCATTCTACCACTGAGATACACCTTCTGCCCTTTAAAATTTTTGTTTTGAGACACAGTCTTGTTAAAGGCTAGTCTTGTGATCCTCTTGCTTCAGGCTCCAAGGTTGGTGGATTACAGGCATGTGCCACAATGTCTAGCTCTATTTTTAAAATTTTCATTGTCCCCCAATTTTTTTCCAGCAATTTGCAATTACACTCAGTCTTAGTCTTAGCAATGACTGATCTACTTTCAGCCTATTTGCTTTTTGTCTCTAAAACTTTGCCTTTTTGAACATTTACAAGTGAAATTATGTACTAGGTAGTCCTTTGTACCTGGCTTCACTTCAGTGAAATGTTTTTGAGGTCTATCCATTTGTAGCAAGTATAAGAAATTTGCTGGAAAGTATTTCATTATATGGATATATGATATTTTGGTTATTGTTAATTTATGATCATTTAGTTCCTAGTTTTTGGCTCTTATAAATAATGCTGCTATAAATTTTCATGTTTCCATGTGTGCATATACTTATATGTCTTTTGGGTAAAGTCTTTTTGATATAGCTTTTCTAATGCATGTGAAGTGGTATGTTCTGATTTTGATTTGTATTTTCCTAAGGATATTGAGTATTTTTTCATGCTTATTGGCTATCTGTATATTTTCTTTGATGAAATGTCTACTCAGAGTTTCTACCCACTTTTCATATTGGTTATTTATCCTGTTGGTTTACAAGAGTTCTTTATGTATTTTGGATGCAAGTTCTTTGTCAGAAATATGATTTTTAAACATTTTCTCATCTTTTGAATCTCTTTTAACTTTATTAATGGTGACTTTTTTTTTTTTTTTGTGGTGCTGGGGATTGAACCCAGGGCCTTGTGCTTACAAGGCAAGCACTCTACCTACTGAGCTATATCCCTAGCCCAATGGTGATTTTTGAAATAAAATTTTTAAATTTTGAGAAAATCCACTTTTATCGTTTTTCTCTTATTGATTGTGCTTTTGTTGTAGAATATAAGAGCTTTCTCTACAAGGTCACAACAATTTACTCTAAGTTTTCTTCTGACTCTGCAATTTTAGTTCTTATATAAAAATCAGTGGTCCATTTTTGTGTTAATATTTGTGTGTGGTGTGAGTTAAGGGTCTAAATTCTTTTGGGGGGACCTTAAGGAGGGGTAGAGATATCTCATTGTCCCAGCATCACTTTTTATTTGTTTAAAAATTTGTTCTTATTAGTTATATGTGACAGAACACATTTTGATGCATCACACACAAATGGAGCACAACTTTTCATTCCTCTGACTGTACATAGTGCAGAGTCACACCGGTCATAGAGTCATACATATATATAGGGTAATAATGTCTGCATTGTTCTACCATTCTTCCCATCCCCAAATCCCCTCCTCTCCCCTCACTCCCTTCTGCCTAATCCAAAGTTCCTCTATTTTTCCCTACATTCCCCCCACCATTATGAAACAGCAGCCTCTTATAAGAGAAAACATTTGGCCTTTGGTTTTTTGGGTTTAGCTTGTTTCTCCATGTTTAGCATGGAGAATATCAGCTCAATAAATTTCCCTGCAAATGCCATAATTTCATTTTTCTTTAAGGCTGAGTAATATTCCATTATGTTTATGTACCACATTTTCTTTATCCATTCATCTGTTAAGGGGCATCTAGGTTGGTTCCATAGTTTAGCTATTGTGAATTCAGCTGCTACACATTGGTGTGGCTGCGTTCCTGTAATATGCTGATTTTAAGTCCTTTGGGTATAAATGGAGGAGTGGGATAGCTGGGTCAAATGGTGGTTCCATTCCAAGTTTTCTGAGGAATCTCCATACTGTTTTCCAGAGTGCTTGCATCAATTTGCAGTCCCACCAGCAATGTATGAGTGTGCCTTTCCCCATACATTCTCACCAACACTTTTTATTACTTGTATTCTTGATAATTGCCATTCTGACTGGAGTAAGATGAAATCTTAGAGTAGTTTTGATTTGCATTTCTCTAATTTCCAGAGATGTTCCAAACAGCACACAAATACATGTTAAAAAGATAGTGCACCAAAATCAAGTGGGGTTCACCCCAGGGATGCAAGTTTGGTTCAACATACAGAAATCAATAAAGTAATTCATAACATCACTAGACTTAAAGACAAGAATCATATAATCATCTCAATAGATGCAGAAAAAGCATTTGACAAAATAGAGTACCCCTTCACATTCAAAACACTGGAAAAACTAGCGATAGTAGTAACATACCTCAATATTGCAAAAGCTATCTATGCTAAGCCCAAGGCCAACATCATTCTAAATGGAGAAAAATTGAAAGCATTCCTCTCAAAACTGGAATAAGACAGGGATACCCTCTTGCACCACTTCTATTTAACATAGTCCTTGAAACTCTAGCCAGAGCAATTAGACAAGGAAAAAAAAAGAGATATGAATAGGAAAAGAAGAATTCTAAGGATCACTATTTGCTGATAACATGATTCTGTATTTATCCAAAAAATTCTACCAGAAAACTTCTAGAACTTATAAATGAATTCAGCAAAGTGTCAGGATATAAAATCAATACCCATAAAGCAAATGCATTTGTATACATCAGTGATGACTCCACTGAAAGAGAAATTAGGAAGCAACTCCACTCACAATAGCCTCAAGAAAAAAAAAAAAGGTTGGGAATCAATCTAGCAAAAAGAAGTGAAAGACATTGTTGAATGTTCTTAAATACAAAGGTGAGTTGTCTCTTCATATATTTAGATTTTGAATTTTTCATGACAACATTTTGTAGTTTTGTTTTAGTCAATTTCTACGTAATGTATCAGGGGTGACATGAAAGTTCCTGAAGTGCCATTCATATAGTGATTACGTCAGTAGTCTTAGATACTAAGTTTGGGTTGAATTCCAAATAGTTCAGAATTCCTGCCATGCCCTCAGAGGATGAAAATGGAGTTTAATCTACAGACTGAGTTGGGTGTATAACAGTCCAACACTCTGTATATTTTTAGATCAATGACAAAAATCCCTGGATGAGGACCAGTAAGATTTGCTCATTCATCATGAAAATTATGCTATACGGATCTAATAATGAAGTTTTCAAATGCATTGAATGTGTTAGGTTGCTGGAGTGCCTCCAATATATATTTGTAACTCTGCTTGTTCTTTCTAATTCTGAGAAACAAAATTATTTAGAGAAGGGCTATTTATTTCTAATGACTTTTCCTCCCCTTTTTTGACTAATTAGGCTTTTATATCAAAGATGATGATCTAGTCAAATTTCAGAAATCAAGTTCCATGAAAAGTAGTTAGGTGTATAACAACTAGCAGAAGGGATCAAACTATAGATTTACTTATGAAGTATATTTCATTATTCTGAATTCACATTGCTTCCTTCATAACAAAGGGGTGAATTTCTCTTGGTATATAAGTTTCTCTGAGAATAAGTCTATCCAAAGTCTGATTTGCTCAGAAATTAGGAATATGGTAAAAAAGAAAAAAGGAAAGGATAAAAATTACAACACATAGAAATAATTCTAATATCGAATAGAGTTTGTTGAGTGCATACTGTATGTTTGGTGCCTTATTAACATACACCTTTATAATATAAATAGCTGTTAAAGCATCTAATGTATAACTACACAGCACTTCTATCACATACAAAAATTTTTTTCTCCTAAATAAAAAGATTATTGAAAATCTTAGACTTCAGGAGCAATTGTATTAGAATCATCAGGAGGACTAGTTAAAAAATGCAAATTCCAGGACTTCCTCAAGTCTATAAACTGAGAATACTAAGTGTAGTACAAGGAAACCAACATTTTAAAGATCTCTCTAGGAGATTCTATGTACATTAAAGTTTGAGACTTTTTGTCTTAAAAAAAAGAGAAAAATCATAGTATTTTAAAATTATTTTAGCTGTGGGAGCACTGGATAAAAATGTTTTGCTATAGAAGAGTCATTTTAAAAAATAAGTCATAACAGATTAGAAAATTAAATGCCTATTGCCAATTTTACTTATTTAGTATTATGTACTACTTTGTAGTATTGTACGTATTTATATATATTTATGTATATTAACTATTTTCCTTAAATTTAAATATGTACACATATAACTTGTTTCCTTGGTGAGTCCCAGATTCTTGAAAACTGAGTCTAATTTAGATAATTTTGTGTTGCTCTTACCCAGTGCATGTAACTCCATCTTAAACATATCATGGGTGATATTATTAGGCAGCAATACCAGTAAACACTAATTGTTAAGGGCTGCAACTTGAAGTTCTACAGTCCTCGCTGCTTTAATCAAAAGAACAGAAAGTTGTTGAAGTTGTTACTAACTTTGACAAGTTACCTAGCTATTCAAAGTCTTACTTTTCTTATTTATTAAAAGAAATGGTAATCCCAGCAACTCCGGAGGCTGAATGAAGCAGGAGGACCCCAAGTTCAAAGCCAGCCTCAGCAATTTTGCAAGACCCTAAGCAACTCAGTGAGACCCTGACTCTAAATAAAATATAAAATAGGGTTGGGAATATGGCTCAGTGGTCAAGTTGAGTGCTCCTGAGTTCAATCAAGGAAAAAAAAAAAAAAAGAAATGGTGATGGCGGGATCTACCTTACAAATTTGTGAGAATCAATGTAATGTATGTATATGTGTATTATTCAGATTAATTACTCAATAATAATTGATATTACTGTTACTGTTATTAATATTTTTTCTTTTGAATGAGAATCCTTACTCTAAAGATTCTTATGCTTGATATGCATAATTTATTTAATTATTGGTGTAAGAATGCTTGCTTAGTCATGGTTTATTCTCTTGACAGTATTATAGAAGTATGTCAATAATATAATTTGGTAAGTATAATAAAACATTTATTAAAATTAAAAATCAATATTTGTTTTTTAAAGATAGCTTTCAAGGCATAGAAGGTAATTATGAATGAAAACACTCATTTTTTTTAGCTTTTTAATTTGAGATACTTTTGTATTTAAAGAATAATTGCAAAAATAGTACAGAGAGTGCCCATATACATTCTGTCCTCTTTACCCTAATATCAACATCATATGTAATTGTAGTTGATTTCAAAACTAAGCAGTTAACATTGATGCAATTATATAAACTGTACTGCCACATTTTCCAATATCTCCAATTTTTCCACTTCTGTCTTTCATCTGTGTAAGAATACAATTCAGAATACCATGCTGTGTTTAGATATTGTACTTCTTTAATTCTTTCCAATTTGTGAGACTTATTCAGTCTTCCTTCAGCATTCATGGCCTTGTCACTCTTAGGTGCCCAGGTCACTGTTTTTGGTCTATTATTTCTCAATTTGTGTGTATTTGAGGTTTTCCTAAAATGCAGGCAGGCACTGTTTGTCAAGAACACCAGAGAGGTGATGTTTACTTTTCCATGCATCAGATCACATGGTACATGATATTTTATTTATGGTATTGTTAACCTTGATTATGGAGGTGTCTCCTGGTTTTTCCTTTATTTTAAAGGGGAAAAAACCCCACTTTATTTTAAAACATTATTTTAAAGTTAAAAAATCCCTTTGTAATATCTTGGTTAGTCTTTGCAGAGTGACTCTAGCATTCACAGGTGAATGTTTCTTGGAGCACTTTCTAGGGTGCTTGCCTCGTGGTGATTTTCTACTCTTTCTGCCTTTAGAAATTAAAATTTAGGAGGAACTGTTCCTTCTCTTCCATTTATTTATCGATATCTTTATTTATTCAATTGCTTATTTCAGTATGGGCTTCTTTAGGTCATAGTACCATACTTTCATTTCTTTTGATGATCAAATTGTTTATTGTTTGACAATGGGAGAATTTTTAGTTGGTTCTTGTGTTTCTACCATACTTTCATGCTTTTTTGATGGGTCATTGAAAAGTTCAGTGGGTGGTTATAATAATTTTTTTACTCTCTGGTACCATGAAGTTTTCCAAGATTATCTTGTGTTTTCCCTGCCTCAATCGTGGAATCAATCACATCTCTAAGGAGTGACTAGGCTAATTTTTGAGGCTATTTACAAGTTGCTAAAATTCCTTCCAAAAAGATTGTATATTGGTTTTCACTTCTGCTAGAAACTTCACCAGTATTTTAAAAACATTGTCAATTAGGCTGGTGAACATTTTATTAACTTTTTCTTTTGTATTCTGTTTCTTTGTTTGCTATTAGTGGTTATGAAATAGATGAAAAAATAGTTGAAAAGAAGCATTGAACTAATGAAATTTAGTGAAAATTCCCATTATTTAGTTCACCTTACTAGAGGTATTATGAAAATGCTGCGTATGACTGTTACCAACTTATCTGCTGTATACGTGACTCCCCTGTGCAGTGGGGGGATGAACCTCTAGTGCCATCATCATACATCCTCTCTCAGTACCATTCTGGCCATGAAAAACTTAAATCTTCTTTGAATGATGAATGAGATGATATCCCTGCTTTCCTCAAAAACCATAGATATTATTTAAATTTTTTTCTGAATAAAGTTGAGAGAGTTTCAGTTAACAAGTTGTTTCAATGTCTTCTTTCATATTACTCCGTGATAGATGTAGATAGTCTTTTTTTGTTGTTTTAAGATAGGTTTTATGTATACTGCTTTTGTCTGTATCACTCCTTATGAAGAGACTGGCATTCTTATTTGAACAATCCAGTAACAATTTTTGTCATCAAAACCATGTTGAAGAAGGCGTGAAGATCCTGAAAGATGACAAATTTGACAAATGTGCAATTGATACACTTGCCTGTATGTTGTTACTTAAATAAAATGTGATTTCAACCCTGCTCATAATGCTCTGATTTAATAATTATGCTTTTTATCTTTATGTGGTTTGAAAAAATAATTAGTTCTTAAGAGAGGTTAGGATTAATGTATTTTAAATTGAGAATTTGGTGGGGTTACACAACAGTGATTGTTTTACATTTGTTATGGTATGGTGAATATGATAGTACTTTGTGTTTCAGTCTTTACCATAAAGATTCACTATAAATGGTTATCATAAAAACTAACAAACATCAGTCTTCTTCCTTGGATATTAGACATTGTTTTGATAATAGTGCTAGTCAATAAAGGGAATCAAAATCTCTAGTAAAGAACATTTGTGCAAAGTTAGCTAATATGAAATTTTAGTAAATTTTTATTAGGACAAGAAAAGGTGAACTTATTCACTTTGTCCATTAAAAAAAAATCCATAAAGCTGCCTCAGTAATTCAGGAAGCTCCAATCATACAAACTTATTTAAAACTTATTTAAAACATATAACATAACCTTGAATGTGGCTTTAAAAAGATTGACCTTTCACAAAATTACTTTCATAGCTTATAATTTCACTCATTCCCTTTTATGATTAAAAACATTATTCCAGTTCTTTCCACATACTTAACCCTCACTATTAGCAATGTAATTTAAAATTCCTTACTGTTCCTCAGTCATCTAGACAAATTTGCCCTATCTTTGCAGATGACTGCATTGCCTAGTACAGAACCCAAAAGGGATGTATATCTCAGTAAAAAGATATCTAGTTAGCTAAGGAGTCCTTTTGATGTCAAATTGATCAAATATTTTAGATTAAATTCTACCATTTAACTTTTCATGGTTACTTTGAAACTTTTGGCATTAGAATCAGCTTTTCTTGGAAAAATACACTTCGCTGATGTTTTCTTTGGTTCAGAAAATATTTTGAAAGGGAATGGAAAGGCTTCAAAAGTTTACAGAATTTCAGATTGTTCCATAAGACAATGATTTGATGATGATATTTCAATAATTTATAAACACACATTTGTATTTTTTCTTAAAAAGTACCTGCATAGTTTGAAAACAGTTTACAAAAATGCATGGCAAATTGCAATTGACATTTAGAACAAGCATTCAAATGAGTGGTTCATATAATTTAATGAATCTGAAATTTTAAATTAATTTACATTAATTATGTTTATAGTGTTTTATTGAGCAAGCATGGAGTGGGTAAAGGACTGGATCTCCTGTCTTAAGAAATATGATGAAATTTGACCCTTTTCGGGAGGTTTAATGGAGTTCCAGTTGTGGGTATAAAAACATTTTGCATTGCTTGGATCATAATATCTTTGGGCAGATGATCTGTGATAAAGGGAGAATAAGACCAGTCTATATAAATAATACTCAGGTTAATTTAGATTCTCTTTTTAAGT
>JAJEJO010002643.1:2122-12897 GCA_020662805.1 Glaucomys volans
TGGGCTGAATGGAAGAGCATGCCTCTGTGTGCTTGCCTGTGTGTTTCTTAGCTAATGATTCTCTTCCCTACTCCAACCACACTCAGTTTTACAGAGAAAATTTCTATTCAGCCTATGGAAGAACTCAGGCAAAGTCTCCTTTGTGAGGGACTATCAAACCCTCTTCCTAACAGAACACCATAACCATTATTAAAGCACTACATATGTGCCTCTTTTTGGAGCACCATTTGTTTGGTATGCTTCTTTTGGTCACATCCATACTTTAGAACCACATGCATCTAAGAATCTAGAAGGCAAGGATTTTGATTTTATACTTTTATCAATAGCTTGAAAAAGTACTTTGTTGCTTTGCTGATGAAGATATGCAATAAGAAAAATAAGGGCAGTATTTTGTAAATTCAAAAGATATTAATAAGTTTTGAATATATGTAGACAAAATGAAATCCTAAAATTTAGCCATATACATTGGGTCACAAAACACCCAAAACACAGGAACTGAATACAAAATGCATTCTGTAATATAAACAGTGCTTGGAAAAAGTAGGTAGACGATTTTAGTTGATTTTCATTTGAGCTCAGTATGTGAAAAGGATACTGCAATTGCATCAGTGTTTTAGAAACATGTCCAAAGGAATGGTGTTAAGAACAAGTAGTTTATTAAAACACTGTACTTTGATCTTTTGAGACTACATTTCATTTTTCAGCATTTTGATTTTTTGAACTGGCGTTGCATGTTTTTGGCATAAACATTAAAAAACATAGGGAAATAGACAGTGAAAAGATTTCTTTGAATAATAGCTCATCCTCCAAAAGACTGTCTTGAATTTCCTTATGGTTGTACAAGAAAATGTTATTATAAAATATCACTTCATTCACTTTTTTACACAAAGTGCATATACATATAACCTATAGATGGTTCAATTAAAATATATTTTAGAAATATATGCTTATTAATAAATAAAATATTTTTCTTATGCTACTGCCTACAATCCCATTGGATACATGGATGGAGTTTTATTCATCCCAATTCATGAATATTTTAGTCATTTCCAATTATTTGGAATTATAAAGATTGCTTCATTGAAAATATTATAAAAACTTTATGTACATGGGATAGTATAATCATGTAAGATATTCTTAGATATTAATTGCTGGGTCACATTTATGAAAGAACATTTGTAATTTTAAGACATACCATAAAATCATTCTCTTAGTATTTCATATTTAAATATATATTTGATACACTGGATATATCTGTATATTTTCAGTTAGGTTGTTGATTTTTTTTCTTATTCCCTGAATGTTTCTAACATGAATATCAGAGTGATTATTTTTTCATAAGTATGAATTGTCAATATTTCTTTTGTTTGTCATTTATATTTCAATTTTATAGCATTTTGTTAACTAGTTAGAAAATATGATCTATGTTTTGATTGATGTAGTCTATTTTTCTGATCTTCATTTCTACCTCAAAATTATATTATGGCTTTAAAACAAAACATTTCTAATGAAAAAAATCTTTCATGTTTTCCTTTAGCAGTCTTGTTTGCTTCATTATTTATATTAGAATTTTGATCTTTTGGGAATCAGACTTGTAATTGGAAGAATATCCAACAGGTTTTGCCAAAGTGCTACCCACTTATTCCAGCAATATTTAATTGGTTATATTTCCTGTTGTCACTGTTTTCAAATGTAACATCTGGCAGAAAAAATTGGTGCTCTCTAGATAGAGATGATCCCCTGTATATCCCTGTCTGCTTTATAGTCTGACCAGGACCACAAGTGTTCTTTTGTTCAAAGAATACTAACAGTCACCATGAGTCTCACTTCTGAACAGAAGGTAGATGAAAATTGGTATGTATACATGACCCATCCCATTTTTCTTCTTCTGTATTGAGTAAAATGTCACATGCTCCAGAAGTTTCAGTTCCACAGTGGAAGAGCCCCTATCGACCTAGAAAATCTGAATAAACTCAGAATCTCGCCAATCCATGCTTACCATGCAGCACAAACAAGAGAAGAACCACAGAAGTTTGGAGGTTAATAGCAGCAACATGTAATCTCTTAGGTGGAAGGTTAAGCTATATTCACTTTAAAAATAAAAGCCCAGGTATACTTAAATGTATTTGGCAGTGTTTAGTCATTTCAATTTGTTTCTTAGAAGTGTTATATCAAAATTTCCCAGGAAGTTTCTTCTGTCCTCTTTTTATACCTCATCAGAAAAGTATTTGTCGAGCCTGAACATCTCACAGTAGAAGTATGCTAACAGCACAGAATTTGAGAGTCTCCTCATTTCCACAAAGATTACCCATTAAAATATTTTCAAAAAATTTTTTAATGTTTACCAATTTCTTTTTTATAACAAAGGTTTAAAAAGACATATCTTTCACTTCCATTTGGGTCCTAGTATCATTGCTACTAGTTTGGCCATAGAGATATACATGAGGGATTACTAACCCTCCCCCTAGCAGAACACCAGTACCCTTCTTAGAGCACTATACATGGACCTCTTTTCAGAGCTTGATTTGATACAAGCTGCAATGATATTAGGACTGAAAAGACAATGAACGTATTTACTTCCTAATTAAAATTCTTCTATGATCATAACCTTTGGTCGGGTGCACTGAATGAATCATTGCTGAGAACTGCCCTGGACGGTGGTGACACCTCCCTTGGGAATTTCTCAGTGTAAGGGCGCTGATAGAAAATTGCCCATTTGATGGTGACCCCTGTTAAGAGGGAGAATTCTGTGCTTGCCACAGAGTTTGTTAGTTCAGTAGCCTTGAGTTCAAACACCAGATACCCAGACGTAGAAGAGATATGGGTGCAAGCCGATGAGCCCAATTAAGCTGTTTTACTCACAACTTCATTTTATGTATCTTCAAGACGCTTTCTCACAGTAAATCCTTCTGATGTTTCAACCTATATTATAAACATGTAGAGCCTGTTCCTAGTCAGTATTTCTCCTATCAGGAGTTCTGCTGGTTCACTGAGTTCTGCTTTGTCTATATTTGTGTCTATCTTTTCTCCAATCCCCTCATCAGCCCAGGTTCAGGGAAACTGAGTAAATATCATGCTGGTCACAACAACCTTTAATATAAATGTTGAGTGTATTACATATCCATATTTATATTGAATTTTTATGAAAAGATCAATGAATAACATTAAAATTAAAATATTATCCATGGGTATAAGAAAATAGATTTTAACTAAATGTTGGATAGTTTTTGCATTCATACCAAAAATTCATACTTCAAATGTTAATGGACTTTAAAAGTATATTATCTGAATATATGCATGAGATACAAATTTATTTTATCTTCTAATAAAAAATAAAATAACTTGGACATATTTAAATTTGTAGCCTACAGTGGTTTTTAAACACTTCATTGTTCTTACTAATGATTATAATAATTAGATTAAAGATAAGTAGTGTCTGTGGAAGAAAAAACAAACTCAGAACATTGCACAGGATGTCAGTAAGATGTTGCCTAAAGCGTCTGGCAAGAGAGACTGTTCAGTGAGGAGGGGGTAAGAGAGAGACCTCCAGGGGTCCCCACACATGCCATGGACACCTGAAACATTTGCTCCTGGAGGATCCCTCAGCCATCAAAAGCCCACATCCAGCTGGAGAGCAGCGAGGTTACATATTGGCATTGCCCTGGAGAAAGAGCTCAGGGCATGTTGTGCCCTCCGTAACGCAGGCTGTTGTTGGAACAAGCTATCTTGAAGTCTGTTATAGTTTGGATGTGAGGTGTCCCTGCAGAGCTCATGTGTGACACAATGCACTTCTCAGAGGAGAAGTGATAGGGTGGTAAGAGTCTTAACCCAATCAGTGAATTAAGCCCTTGATGGGGATTAACTCAGTGATAACTGAAGTAGTAGGGTGTGGCTGGAGGAGGTGGGCATTAGGGGCATGGCTTTCAGTTATATATTTGTATCTGGCAAGTGGAGAACTCTCTCTTAGATTCCTGATCACCATGTGAGCTCTTCTGCCATGATGTTCTGCCTCACTTTGAGCCCTGAGGAATGCAGCCATTATTGTACGGACCACGATTTCTGAAACTGTGAGCACTCAAATAAACTTTTCCTCCTCTACAATTGTTCTGTTTGGGTCACTTAGTCGAAGCAGTGAAAAAGCTGACTAAAACAAGATTCTAAGTCCCTAGAGTCCTGTGAAGCAGCTGAGCGGCTATCTTCAGAAGTTTCAGTGGCCCCAGCCTGTGAACTCCCAAGGTGTAACCCTCCCATAAGAACCCAATCAGTGAATTAATCCCACTTGGAGCTGCAGAAACCCCCGTGGAAATAGCTGGGCAGTGGCCGCCCACCATTTTCTCTACCCAGGAAGCAGCCAGGAAGTCAGCTCTGTGTAGATCTGCAGAGGCCCTGGGAATCAGATGGGCAGCCTGCTCACCCGTCCTGAGAAATAGCGAGGCAGCCTGTGCTAAGAAAGTCATACTCCAGAGCTCTGTGATGTCACTGACACAGCTCTCAGACACTGAAAGCCCTCTCTTTCCACTTAGCAAGAAAGCTGCACTGCTCTCAGCTGCGATCACCACAACACCCCACTCTGGCAGCCCTTAGAGACTGATGCACTTGCACCTCTGTGTCTGTACCTGCTAAGATGGCAGCGCCACCCCCACATGGCCCATAGAAACTGGAAGGCATCCCAGAGCTGCCAGCAAACCTCTCCCAGCTAAGAAACCTGCACTCCAGCTACCAGTGCAGTTCCACATACCTTGAGGCCTAAGCCGCTAAAACACAAATTTTGCTATTATGGATTATAGATTAAAAAACTACACAACATTACTGTGCTCACCTGAAACCAAAGCCAACACAGCCCCTCCAACCCACACCCTAGGACACAAAGCTAGGCACAAATATAAAAGCCTCCTTGTAAAAGTGGTTGAGGTAAATGATCTTCCAGATGTGCAGATACATAGTGATACAAGAAGCATGGAAAAAAAATGTGGGTAGTATGGTAACTTCAAAGGAACACAGTTATTATCAACAGACTCCAAAGCTAAGGCAATGAATGAATTACTTGATAAAGAATTCAGTAAAATGATTTTAAGGAAAGAATGAGAGGACAGCAGGGCAACTTAGTGAGACGCTGCCTAAAAATAAAAATAATTTTTAAAAAAATTGTTGTAAATGGACTGGGGATGTGACTCAGTGGTAGAGCACCCCTGAATTCAATCCCTAGATCTTTAAAAAGAAAAAACAAAGAATAAATAATTAATCAAACACATCAAATTTAAACTACACTTCAGGCCAAATGGATCTGGCATTTATAGAACATTTCATAATATAACTGCAGAAAACACATTGATGGCATTATTTTTCAGAGTTCATAGATCCTATCGAATCTATAAGAATGCTCTCTGCCTCAGTTTTCCCTCCTGTAAATTAAGAATAGTAAAACATATTTTGAGAAATTCATACCACAGTAAATAGTGTTAGTATGAATGTGTTATAACTACCTCAAAAGTCTCTGGACATAAATACCAAAAATTATTTTTCGTATTATTGTTAACATTAAAATATGTTGATGGTGTTCATGGACAGAAATATATGTTTTAAGACAAGCACCAATTTAATGTTATAATATTAAATATATTGTTTTTAGATTTAATAAATATGTTATTTAAGAACTATTTGGAAGATGTGATAAAGTGAAAATATAAAGGCTATATTTTTACTCTAAATTTTGGTCATTGTAATCTATGGAAGTTGGAAATAAAATATTGAAGACATTTATTTAGCACATGAATTCACTCTTTCCATTTTTCATACTGTTATTTCTCATTCAAAACCAAATGAAAGACTACCCATCTCTTTAATGTCTCTAAACTTTATATTAGGGAGAATAGGTACAGTGAGAATTTTAAAAATCAGGTTGTAGTTTTTAGGAAAGTTAGTGACTTGGAAGTGATAAAATTGTTACATCCTTTGGTTAAGGACTGGTGGTTAAAGAAAACTGGATTGGATTATAAAACTGACCATATAATATTAAATATTTGATCTTTAATTTGACTAGTTATGAATTATTTATCATTGATGGACTGATTTTATGCACTTCTCCTAAATAGTGAATTATAATAATGGTTAATTCTAATAATAGGAAAAAATAGTCTGTTTATTGATATCTGGTCTTGCTTCTTTAGGTGGTTATTACAATTCACTTCAAATTTGGTCACTGCCAAAATTTTTAGGTTGATTTGATTTACAGAATCTTCTGTAGTTATGTAAGTGATGTATTCTATCCAACCCAACCATTAGGATTCATCGTGTGCCTGCCTATATTCTTTATTTTTTTTGAAAATTAACTGGCATAATTTCTCTTTCCTTATTTGATACTTCTCCAAATTCATTAACTAAGTTTGGCTAGCATTTTATTAATGTTAGTTTATTCTACTTTTTATTTTGATTTTCATGAATTTGATGGCTTTTTTTTGTAAAAAATGTCTACACATAACTGAACTCAGAATCTAGTAGAAGATTCAAAGTGTGAAATTCATAAATTTGAATGTTACTTCTTTGGCTTTGTAAACTACATTTGAAAATCTCTACTTGATGTCATAGGTGGCTTTGTTTGCAATACTTTATGTGTTGCTTACATTATGCATTTATATAATTAACAAAGTATATGCTATATATGACTTATACAAAATAAAATGCAATGTAGAAATGTATATTATATACATTTCAAGTATACATCATACATTTCATATGATAAAAATAAGAGTGCCTTTACATCTTGCAAAACTTTTTATAAATTACATACAATGTCTTCAGTTATGATAATTATATCCAATGACCCCACTTCTATCTATAATTTTTCTCTCAAACATAGCCTGATTTTAAGATAATGCTTGTTTTCTGTTTTCAAATTTTCTATTAAGAGTAATTGTAAATCATTATTAGGTTAGACTCCCTTGATTCCAAATTATATGTCACATTATGAGTTATTTAAAAACTTAATTCAGCAATCTACTGATCATTCATATTTGATTTTCTTCACTATCAAAAATATATATATTCCATGTACATTCTATATGTACAAATAGAGATAATTTCATGTTCACCTGATGACTAAACCATTATCATGTTATATTAGAGGAGTAATATTTCTTGTTTATTTTTCATTCACTAATAACTCAATATTTCCATAATAACTAACTTTGCTTTATATTTGTGCTTCATTATTGATCTCAAAATTTTCATTTATGAGTATTCAATTTAAACAAAGTTGCCAAAGTTATTGTTTAAAGTCAATTATGGGAGAAAATCAATTAAGATCAGAATTTATTAACTCATGCTAAGAAATCACTTTCAAATGAACCAAAACAATGCAAATTCAACATGGTTTGAAGATTTTTTTCCCTCATATATCAGATCTACCCAAAATGGACATGCAATAGACTGTGGAAGCAAACAAACTAACAAAAAGACACCAAAACAAAAACAAAGCAAAAAAGAAAGAAAAGGTTGGAATCCATCAGTGTTCAATTAGTCACCTTCTCCTTCATCCTCCTCTCCTTCCTCTCCTTCATCCTCATCTTCTTCACCTTCACCTCATCCCCTTCTTCATCAATATCTTCCAATCCTCCTCCTCCTTCATCATCATCGTCGTCTTCTCCTTCCCCTTCTTCATCATCCACTTCAGGAACCAAGTAGCGCTGCAATGGATTTGAACAAATACCGCCTTTGGTGACCTCTCCCGACTCACCTGCACCTGCATCAGGATGGTCAGTGGACCAGGTCAGAAGCTCTGGATCCTCATGCTGCCTCTTCCTGCTGGCTTTATTCTGCCTTTGACTTGGACATTTCGTCAAATCCCTTCCAGATTTCCATCTGATTTCAGTGGACTTTGAAAATGGATCATCACTCTCATGCAGATGAAATTCTTCGGGGTTAACTTTATTTTCGCAGTAAGGATTTTCATCAGCATAAAACCTATTCTGTAACCTGATTTGCTGTCTTCAAACTCTGTCACTGCTGCTCTGGTCAAGTAATGCAGCGCCTCTCCATCTTCCCCCCCAAGCAGGGCAGGCACTTGTGGGTGGTTGACACATGTTGTTACCCCAAAATCTGGGACTTTGGCGATCAATTCCGACTTCTTCTGAAAACACGGTTGGCGGAGTTTGCTGTCTCCGCTTTGCTTTGGCATCTGCTCCCTGGCTGTCCGTCAAGTCTGCCTATTTCATCCTGCGCTTCACCAACATGGCCAGTTGCTTCTTGCTCGCTCTCTGAGGTCTCCTGGCCCGTCAGGTTGGAGCTGAGCTCCTTCCTACTGACTGTGGCCGCCGGCGCCGACTTGGTGCTGCTGGGCGGTCGGCGGGGCAGCGGGAGGGGAGAGAAGGGCCGGGAAACGGGCGGCGGGCGGCTTCTCCTGACGCCCCGCGAGGGCGCCGGCTCGGGCGGCCGCCTCCTCCCGGCGCTCGCTCGCTCGCCCTCCCCCTCGTGGCTCGCGCGGCCTGACGCCTGGGAGCGGCGGAGGCGGCGGGCGGGCGGCCGGGCCCGGGCTGCTGCTCGCGGCGGGGAGGCGGCGGCGGACGCCGGGCCCCTCACTGGCGCTGGGCGCTGGGCTCGCTGCTCCTTCCCCGGAGCCGCCGCCGCCGCCCCACCTCCTCCTCTGGGCGAGGGGCGGCGGCCTGCAGGTGTTTCTTCCTAAATCCAGGGTTCCAAGATTTCCCAAGTTCATAAGTTGCCTCCTTTGACTAGTTTGTCCTTCTTTTTTCATGACTGTCTTGTTTTTTGTAAAACAATTTCAATATGTTTTTAAAAATATTTGGTTATACAAACACAGATTTTGGATTTTTTGTGTTAGTTTTTAGTTCTTTAGTGCTTTATTATTTTCAGTTTTTGAAGCTAAACAAAATTTATACTTACAGCATATTTTAAGTTTAACCTGCTTTTAGATTTTTAGAGATTTGTACAAAGTTCAGTTCTTTTTCTTTTTTTCTTTTCTTTTCCTTGAATATTAACTGCTAAATTAAGTCATCAAGAGGCTTTCCTGAAATGTTCTTTTCATTGGTTTGCGAGGAGATTATAATTTTACTTTATATTTTCCTTTTGACACAGAATAATCTTACTATGGGCTTGTTAATTTCAAAGTATCATTTTAATCATATTATTTAAATATTGACTTATCAAATGTGGTTCTTTAATGGTTAATTTCAAATATTTTATACATTGTTTTGGCAAAAATGTGAACATTTTCTGTATATTTTCCAAATTATATGTTTGATTTGGTGTCTGAATTTAAAAGCATCAGTGCTATTTTGCTTTGCTCTTATTATCTCTTGGCTTACCCTTTATTTTTAACCTTCTGGAACAAAATGAAGTCTATGCACTTCCACCTCAAAGTTTGAAGAAATAATTGAAATACTTGTATTGCCATGTTATATATTCATTTCCTACTTATAAGATTTTCCTGTTTCAAGAATCCTTAATAATTAATTAAAATCAATTAACAATCTCTCAGTCATTTCTATTTATGTAGTCATTTGTCTATGTGTGTGTGTCTGTAAGCAAACATGCATACATTTTTACTTAAATGAAAATTTAAGTACATGCACACACACACCACACACACACAGTTACTTAAGTAAAAAGATTTTTTACCAAAACTCTTATATTTTATCTTTTGAACTTTCTAAATTTTGAAATTTCTTAAGTAGTTGTGTCTTGAGTAGCTCTAGAGTAGTTCTAGAATATTATCCTCAAATTGGGATGCACAAGACATTATCTTCGAAGCATTTGCATACTCACTTGTAGATTTATTTCATAATGATATGTAAAAATAATCTTGGTTACTCTTTCTTTGGCTGTTTCTCAGACATTAAATTTTATTTGAATTTTTGAATATTTTGTTTAAATGAAAATTCTGATGACAGTGAGTCTGGGATGAAGTATTATGTATTTCAAACAGGTCCATAGGTAATGCTGATATTTCTTTCCTGGGAATTACAAATTATTATTAAAGTTGTATTTTACCATTCTTTTGTTTCTAATGTCTAGCGATGTTTTTCTATATTCTTTTGTACTTCGGATGAATTATGTGATACTTATCTGACTGAATTCCCTTTATAAATTACACATTTAAAAATTACACATTTTTCTAGGATGTTTATTAACTTTTTTCTCCATACACTTATAATTCAAGAACTTTAATGTAATTCTCAGTGAACATCTTGATATTGATGAAGATATTCAATGTACAGTTTCAGATTTTCCTTTCCTCAGTGAGATAACCTTTTGTTTAATGATCACCCTTGACCTAACTCTTCCCTTTTTTCTTTATGAAGTTTTATTACACATTATATATCATGTGCTTTATTTTCCATATTTTCACTCAGTGTTGAGATTATTTCTTTGATAATATAAATACTTGAGAAATATTTTGTTAGAAACAGTATTTTTATTTTTGTCCTACAGTTAACACACCTAAAAGTTCTGTAAGTTGTTATTGTTTGTGTCCTTCAGGTTGTCATTTTTTTCCTCCACAGAGATCTGTTTTAAATAGCCTTTTGTTTTTCTCCTTTATGAAAGAGCAAACTAGATATGATGTGGTTTTGCTTCCCTAATTGTTAGACGACTTACTGATAATGGTGGAGTGTGCCATGGCCTCTGACTGCTTGTACTGCTGGAATAAAAATAGCTTATTTGATGATCCCACTTTTAGTATTCCAACAATCCAAAAACCTCCATAGTGCTCAATGATTCCTTAATATGTAATGCTTTAAAACATCACTGTTATAGCCTAATAA
>JAJEJO010002644.1:0-14715 GCA_020662805.1 Glaucomys volans
GGACATTCACACGCACGCACACACACTCGCACACACACAGCCCCTCGAGAAACCAGGGAACCGAGGTCAAGGGGAGGAGGGGCGTGGAGGCCGAGCGGAGCAGGGCTGGAGGGAGAAATTTACCGGGAAATGATTGCATTTGGGAGCTGTCTTTTTTGTGATGGTCCCCATGGTGACAATTTGTGACGGCAAAGAATGTGGGAACGGGGCGCCGCTGCCTGATTGGGATGCTTTGTATCTGGAGAGGCGCTCCTGATTGGCCTGGGGCCCCCGCTCCGCTCCGGAGTTGTCCTCCATTCAGCCCACTGAAGGCTGCACATCTCGCCCTCGCACAGAGCGCGGCCGCCGGGCCTGCCCCAGGTCTGCGGGGGGAACCTGCCGGGCCACGTTGGCGGGCCCGGTCCGCACCTTCGGTCAGTGTGGAGGCCCAGTGGCTCTGGCCCGGCTGGGTGGGGGGCGTGGGGCAGGCTGGGGCCTGGGGGAGGGGCGCAGTGCCGTGGGTGGTGGCCGAGGAGGCATGAAATTGCTGCAGATGCTTCTACAGGGAGTCCTGCTGCCCGCAGCCTGGGACGAGCCCGCAAGGCAGGTCTCGATTAAGTGCCAGACAGGGGTCCTGCCTGGTCCTGCGTGAGAGTTGGGGGTGGAGCGTGGGACTGAGGAGGGGGCGGGGTGCCGGGAGGGGGAGGCCACCACCAGGGAGGGAGGGGGCTTGGCCTTCTTTAAAGTGCAGCCATGGCCTTCCGCGCACAAGTGAAACCCTTGCTGGCGAGTGCAGCCCTTTGGCAGCGTGTGGTGTGGGAGCTTGGCAGGCGGGGACTGCACCCCAGTGGTGACACTTGTAGCTGGTCACCTTGGGCAAGTGGCTTGACCTCTCTGAGCTTCAGCTGCAAGAAGAGGGCGGCGGACTCTGGAAGGCCACCTGAGCCCATTAGTGCCCATCCCATCCCAGAGGCTCAGGAAGTGCTTGGCCATTGGAGCCATGTCCCATTGCCCAGGGCTCTGCTGAGGGCAGAGGGGTGCCGGAGTGGGGAAACTCCCCATCCGGTTTTGGTGGCCTGCAGGGAAGGTTGGGTGCAACTGCTCAGAGAGACCCCAACGGCCTGTCCTGTCCCCCAGGTCAGCTCTGCGCCCCTCCTTGGAGCTGCCAGCCGCCCGCAGAACCTGCTCTCTTCATGGAAAGCCCCAGGCAGTGGCCCCCTGGCGATGGCTTCAGACAGTGAGGTGAAGATGTTGCTGAACTTTGTGAACCTGGCCTCCAGCGACATCAAGGCGGCCTTGGACAAGTCGGCGCCCTGCCGCCGCTCTGTGGACCACCGCAAGTACCTGCAGAAGCAGCTCAAACGCTTCTCCCAGAAGTGCTCGCGGCTCCCGCGGGGCCTTCCCGGCAGGGCAGCTGAGCCCCACCTGAAAAGGGGGCCGGAAGACCGGCCCGGGAGGCCGCCCCTCCACTCTGGCCCCGACGCCAGCCCTGGTGGGGGGGCGGGCTGCACGGAGAAGGCTCTGGGGCACCCCTGCAGGGAGGAGTGTCTCCCTAAGGAGCGGGGCCTCCAGGGGCAGAGTCCAGACGCTGCCAAGCCTGGCCAGGTGCCCATGAGGAAGAGACAGCTGCCTGCTTCCTTCTGGGAAGAGCCTAGGCCCACCCACCGCCACCCCGCAGGGCTGGAGCGGGGACTGGGCCCTGGGGAGGGGCATCTCTATGAGAGTAAGAAAAGCTGCAAGGGCCTGGGGTCCTTGGGGCCTGAGACGGCCCCAGTGCCCATGTCCCCAAGGGCACTGGCTGACAAGGAGCCCCTCAAGCTGCCTGGGGTCTCCCTGGTGGGTCGTGTGGATGCCTGGAGCTGCTGCCCCTTCCAGTACCATGGACAGCCCATCTACCCAGGTCCCCCCGGGGCCCTGCCTCCCAGCCAGGTCCCTGGCCTGTGCCTGTGGCGGAAGGCCCCGGCTTCGCCCGGGGAGCTGGCTCCCTTCTGCAAAGAGGTGGACGGCCCAGGGCAGAAGGTGCACAGACCCGTGGTTCTGAAGCCCATCCCCACCAAGCCGGCCATGCCCCCACCCATCTTCAACGTCTTCGGCTACCTCTAGCTGGGCTGGGAGGGATGTGCCCCTCCTCCAGACACCAGGGGCCCATGAGTGCTCCTTAGGAGGGGCTGGGCAGTGGCGTGGGCTCTTGGGCATTCCAAACACCCCTTCCCTTTGTGTGTGTGGGGAAGGGCAGCACTGGGTTGGGGGCTTCTCAGGCAGTCACCAGCCAGGTCCTGCAGCCCTGGCAGCTGGGGGGCAGGCTCGGCTGGCCCCTCCTCATCCAGCCCAGCACATCATCCCTGTGACCCCGCTCTGATCACGGGCCCTTGCCCACCAGCGTCCCAGATGCCAGTTACACACCTGTCCAGCTGCCTCCCACTGTGAGCCAATCCCAGTTGTTGTTCTATTTGTTCTTTGTAAATATTAAGAAGGTTGAAAGAATAAAGGCATTTCTTTTGCAGTTTCCACCTGGTGGGTGTCATGAAGCTCAGTGGTCTCCACACCTGGGAAGCCCCGGCTGTGCCGGGGCTGAGGGCTGCCCGTGGAGGCCAGTGACCGGGGGAGGCAGAGTCTGGGGATGGGCCCTAGGACTGCAGATCAGTGCAAAGGAGGCGGGGCATGGAGGGCAGGAACCCCCGCCCCCCAAGGCCTCCACCCACTGGGCAGAAGACAGGAGGCCTGGTAAGGCCAGCCCTAAGGGCCCGCTGCTCTGGGCTGGCAAGGCAGGCTGCAGGCCTGACTCGCTGTGTGGCTGTCTCACGTCCAGAGAAATCAGGCCCAGCAGTTGAGCCCCTTGTGGACAAAACAGGTGTTTTGACCACCTGTCCCATTTGTAAGCATAGCCTCTTGTTCTATGACCACAGCAAAAAAAAACCCAAAACACGAAAAACCCCAAATGGAAACGGCAAGGTGAGACACTCTGGCAAATGCCCCAGGTACCTGCTGATGGTTGTCCCAGCACAGAGGGGGCATCAGTGGCGCCAGGTGGCCCTGACAGAGCCCTCTGCTCACGGCCCAGGATGGCTCTGCTGCCCTGGCCACGGTCCTGGGTGGACAGAGCTGGGCCTTCAGGATAGGGAGCTGTTCAGTTGAGCAAAACAGGGTCATCGGAACCAGCTGGTGCCGGGGCCCAGAGGGGACTAGGACATCCCTGCAGCACAATCCTCTCTGATCCAAGCCCTGTCAGCTTCAGCCTCCTCGGCTGCAGCACCCGGGCCTGGGGCAGGCGCCTCCACACGGCTTCTGAGTCTTCAGCTGGCCCAGGCAGCAGGAGGGGGCCCTGTGCCTAACTGGTTTTCCTCCGGGAGGCTGGTGGGGTAGATCGATCCCTGGGAAGAGGGGTTCCTGGTGGTTTATTCTGATGGCCTCAGAAGACTTCAGAGCCATAGGTACTGGCAAGACAGGGCAGAGTTTCTCTGAGCAATTATCTGGCATGTAGGAGGTAGGAGGTCCTCAGCCTGGACCCTCAGCCCCAGACCATGGCCTCAAAGAAGGCAAAGGGGCCAGGATGAGGCCTGTGCTTTCCTTTGTCCCCATGCATCATCACGCAGGCCCTCTGAAGCCTGCCTGTGCCTCGGCCACCACCCCTAACCGTACAGCAAGGGGTTAAATGCTGGCATCCCAACCCTGCCACCTACCAGCTGAGTGATATTGGGCAAGGTACTTAACCTGTCTGTGTTGAAATGTCCTCATCCAAAAAATGCGATGGATCACAGGCCTGGGACACGGCACAACATAGGTCCTCAAACACTATACTGACCACAAGTCCCGCTCACGTGCAACTGGTGGTGTCTGTAGGCCCTGCCATGGTGACCATCCAACCAGCCACACCCCAGAGTGCTCCTGAGCCCACTCCTGCCTGGGTTCTCTACTGGAGACCAGACTGTCCCCCCTGGGGCCCAGCTTTCCCAGGGGGTGTCCACAGATCCATGCATTTGAAAGTCAAGAAGCATCATTTCTAAGACACAATCGGACAGAAGCCCATGGTGCCATGGGAAGAAGCTGGGGAACACACCAGTGTCTGGCTAGGGAAGCTTCACTATAAAAAAAAAGAAGCAACCACAGCCCCAACCGAAGAGTGAGCGGGTGAAACCGGCCGGCCAGGGGCTCCTGCCAGTTCAGTCTGCACCCCCAGAAGAGGCTCAGATGGGCCTTCCAGGATGGAAGGGGTTCTGTGATGCTGTGTGACCTCTCAGGCTGAAAACCCTCCTGGGCTGGGTGGCGTGGGGGGGCGGGCAGCTTCTGCAGAGGGCAATGGCCGTGAGTCCTTTCGAAGGAGAGAAGGTCAAAATACGGAACTTAGGACATGACTTAAGCACCAAGCAATGGGACCGGACCCACTGGATCACAGGAGGAGGGGAGGAAGGGGCAGGGTCCTCGGGGAGATGCTGACCAGAGCTATGACCCGCGCGTGGACAAAGGTGACCCTGGTATATCCCAGCCCAGGGGACCAAACTCCTCCAATGGGAACTATACTGAGCTCGATGGCTGAGCTCCAGGCCCCACCCATCCCACCCAGGTGCCACACTCCTCGACTGGTGCCTTGTCCACCAGGACCTGGGCCTCCCAGTGGGCAGACTCACGGTTGCTGCCTGTCAGCATCCTCTGGGACAGGTCCCTGTGTGGCCCAGCAGCTCAGCCTGGCTGTGACTGCCCCTGCCCCCTCCACCTGTCCCCCTTCTGGTCATGTTGATCAACAGTCATCAGAGATTAAATGCCTTCCTCTGGTTGTGGGTCAGCAAGGCCTCTTCCAATCAGGGTTCCCCTCGAGCTGAGCCTCACCAGCCGCTTCCCCCTGTGCCCGGGAGCTGAGATCCCCGGTAGGGGAGATGTCAGCATTTCCTCCAGCAAGGGAGCATGGGGTTGCAGCCACCCAGGAAGCTGGAGCCCAGGGACTTGCTGTGTGAACCCAGGTGAGTCCCTTGCCTGCCTGGACCTGTCTCCTACCAGTACCACGAGGGCCTGAGTAAGATGGCTGGGCCCCATATGACCTGTGGCTTCAAAGGGCTGCTTCTCCTCACGCAGACACTGGATTTACTGACCCCATGGACACCTACGTGTCAGCCACCAAGGCCACCAGAGGCCATCATGGCTCACTGTTCAGATGAGGAAACCATGGCCGAGAGGCTCGAGCCAACCTGGGCTGGCCAGTGCTGGCCCACAGGCCTAGCAGCGCACTTTCCAAAGGTCAAGAACCACGCCTGGCCTTGCTGAGGACCCCACCAGACACCAGTCCAGGCTGTCTGCAGGCTCTGGAAGGTGGCCTGCCGGGCTGTGGCTGCAGAGGGGCCCAGAGTCAGGGGGTTTCAATCACAGGTGGAGAAGGCTCAGGAGGTACTGGGGCTCCACGGAAGCAGGGCTGCCGGGTCTCGGCCGGGAGATCCATGAGAAAACCCTACGGCTGTGGCCAGTGGCGGGTCTTAGTTCTCCCACCCAAAAGCCAATGGTGGTGCCTGCCTGGCCGGCCCCACAGGCCGCTTGAGAGCGGGCTCTGCACTCCCAGGTGCCTCTGCGAGAGCTGAGCCCGCCCTCCCTGCAGCACATCGACTGCAAAACCCATCAGGGGTTTGTTCTCCTATCTCAACTCGCACAATTGGGAGCAGGAGAGTCTCAGACCCAGTGTCAGGCGACCTGTGGGCACAGACCCCTGCTCCTGATGAAGCTCCCATTTCCATGTGACTGCAGAGGACAGGAAAACCAAGTGGGCCCTGGGGTCTCTCCTGGTCAGTGGAAGACACCTTCTTGGGTGACATATTCGGGGTCCATGTGTCCTGTCCCCACCACTGCCTGGAACAGGGCTGAGGACTTCAGGGGAGTCTGGTGGAAGGGACGTTGCTGGGCAGGGTGTCAAATGTGCAGTATTTATTGTACTCAGTGAAGCCCTCCAGACCGAGGGACCCCTCTCTGGCCCTGGCCCCTCAGGGAGAAAGCTCAGAGGTCGAGGTCAAATGGGGGGTTTCACAGAGTGTGGGGGGCATGGGGAATGCTCTGAAGCGAGGTCACCCCATCCCAGAGGGCAGACCTGTGCCTGGGAGTCCTCCAGCAGTCCAGGTGAGGCCAGGGTTCCTGGGAGCCGGCCTTCCCCAGACCACCTCGAGTTCTGTCCTGGCTCCAGGATGGAGCCACCACTCATTGCCAATGGCAGAGGAGGTCTGGGCTCTGCGTAACAGTTTGGAAACAAATGATACTTCCCCGACTCGGGTGCTTGCTCTCTGCTCCGGGCAAAGCTTGGGCACAGACCCGGCAAGATCCCAGCCGCTGCCCCAGCCAAGAGGGAGGCAGCCTGCAGCCCTCTCCTGCCCCAGGCACCCCTGGATGTGGGGACACCACTGTCCTGAGACTTGGAGAAAGCGCAAGGGGCCACTCGTGTCTCCCAGGCCCGTTACTGGGTATTCTCATATTTCAGGTATCTGATGAGCCTTCCTGGGAGCGGCAGTGTGTCCAGGAGTCGGATGCGGTACTTGCCGATGGCCTTTCGAACCTGCAGCCTGCAAAGGTGAGCCAGAGGTCTGGGAGGTTCTGGAAAAAGGAGGAAAGGAGACACGGGTGTGCGTCTGTGACCCCGGCCACAGGAGGCCCCTATCGGCATGGCTGGGGCGCAGTGTCCACTTCTGTATCCCCAGTCCCCACAACGGAAGAGACCTGGCAAAGCAGCTTCCCATTGTCACTGGTGTGGATCGGCACTGCCCAAGAAGCCAACAGGGTGAGTCCTGCTGTCCCCATTGCTCGGCTGAGGACACTGAGGCTCGGCGAGGCTCTGGGCCTTGCCCGGGATGCCCGGGGACCAATGCTGGCATCTCCCTTGCCTTGTGCTCCTTCCTCTTCTCACAACCTGGACCCCCAAGTAGCCACCACGGAGGGGTCAGAGAGATTGACCTCCTAGGTCCCCCCACGCATGGAATTCGACCCATGCCCTGTGGCTCAGACCTCCAGGTCTCCCTGGAGGGCCTCCTACAGCCATTTCTCGGCTGAGGCGGGGTGGGCAGAGGTTGGGCAGGAACTGTGCTCCTAGTAATGGGTCCTTTATTTATGTGGGCACAAGGAAAGTGTTTGTCAAATCAAGGAATGTTGCTGCATCATTCGCAAGCACTTGCTGGGCCCCTCTGCCACGCCAGGCCCGAGTGTGGCCCAGGAGTCGTGGGAAGGTTCCACATCAGGCAGGCCAGGTGGGGAAGGAGGCAGGGCATTCCAAGTAGGGAGACAGCAGGTGCCCAGCCCAGGGCCACAGCCAGCCATGGAGGTGTGGGGTGTGTGACAGGCAGGAGGGGTGGGAGGAGGGCCAGCGGCTGAGTGTGGCCAGGTGCCAAGTACCACCGTAGTCTTTCTGGCTCATCCTAGGATGGAACCTGCCCTTGGTGGAGGCAGCACCCGTCCCTGGGGAGGGAAGTAAGGCACTGGGGTACAGGACACCGAGGAGCCCTGAGAGCGGACCTCTTCCACCCTCCTTTCCAGAATAATGAAGTCAGCATCAGAAGCTCCAGTGCAAAGGCAGGCGGGGCATTTTGCAGGGGAAGGAGGACCTGAACCAGATAGGTGCTGGTGTAGAGCATCAGGTCCCCGGGGTGAAGGCACACCAAGGCCTCCCACGTTTTCCCCGACATGGCTTAGTTCTGAGGCATTGCCCCTCCCTGGGGAAGACAGGAGGCAGGGGGAGGGGACAGAGCCAGTGGGGCCCACGTCTAGACACGGAGCGCTCCACCCTCTAGTGGCCAAGGATTGTGGTGCCAGCTGCCAGTTACTCAGCAGTTAGGGACAGGTAGCTGTGCATCAGCTGTGCCTGGTGAGGGGTTGGCGGATGTCACCCTCCCTTGCTGCTGCCCCACTGACTCTGTCAGAGACGGCAACTCAAGTGCTCTCCGGGCAGCTGTGCACAGCTGGGTTCAAGGAGGGACCTGGGGAGTCAGTGGCGGGGACCTTGCAGCAATCGCACAGGGAAGAGGAGCCGCTGTGAGGGTGCGGCAATACCCTGCTGGAGGTCACACTCTTACTTGATTGACAGACACCTGGCCAGAGAGAGGCCTGTACCTCTCAGAGCCCCAGACAGCCTTGGGGTGGCTGGAACTCCTCTGTGCAGATGGCATGGCTGTCACTGTGCATCAGCAACACTGCCTGTGACACCTCACCTGCCCAGGTGAGTCCATCATGCCTAAGAAGGACTCTGGCCTCCCGGGTCTGAGGAGGCAGGCTGTACCCGTGAGCTGGACAGTGACCAAGCCCACGTCCCTGTGCCGGAGCTGCCTGGCCTCCTCTGTTTGGGTGGGAGGAATCCCGGCCACAACTCCCTGCTTGTCGCCGGTAAGGCTGGCTCAGGCCAAGGGGTCTGCCTCCATGGCCAGGCTTGGAGATCACAAGGTGATCTGTGGGCCAGCAGCACTGGCCCCAGTGAGAAGCCAGTGGGAAGGCAGTGTCCCAGGCCCCCCAGGCTGCTGATGCCAAGCAGCCTTTCTGACAAGAGGCCCCGTGCTCCTGGGCACCACCCACTTTGACACGCCCCATTCCCATCCTCTCTTCCATCTGTCACGCTGCCTCCCGGGGCCCAGAAGGGGCCAACAGGCTCCACAGCACTCCTCGGGGGACCAGAATGCTGCAAACAGCACGGAGGCAGGGTGGTCAGACCTGGGTTCAAATCCCAGCCCTGCTGCTACCTCGTGGTGTGACTTTGGCCCAGGTGACATCTCTCTGAGGAGGGGTTTCCTCATTTACATATAAGCAGGCACCGATGACACACTGTGGGTGACAGGTGGCCCAGCACAGAGCCTGGCACTACCTTTCGGTGGCAGTCACACCCCCTGAGGCCTGGGCCTCGGCGCTGGGCAGGGACTGCCTGTGGAGGCAGCAGCAGCCCTACCTGCCTTCTCCTTGATGACGGCCCAGTCCTCGAAGCTCTCGATGTGCTCCTTCAGCCGGGAGCAGAGCTGCACGTTGCCCACATAGTCCAGCAGGACGTCGATGATGGGCCCTGCCCAGCGGCTCACCTCGGGCGCCGACAGGACCTCGCAGAACTGAGAGGGAGCACACCTTCAGATGGGACCCTGGGGTGGGAGGCAGTGGCCTGCCAGAGGCAGCCCGCAAATGCTGGCCACTACAACAGAATGGCTGTTCCTTTCCTTTTCATCTCCCAGACTGCGTGTTGGAGCCACTCCGTGGACAGGGCCTGCATCTGGGATGCTGGCCTTTCCCCTCTCCTAACTTACACCAACCTGCCCGGCTGCACCCTCTGGCTTAACATCACGTTCCAGGTGCAGGTCAGCAGGGACTGAGCCTCAGCTTACCCAATCCCGAGCTCACTGCGTTCCCTTCGCTTTCCCAGCAAGCAGAACGAAATGAGGACTTCATCATTCATGAGACCCACCAAGTAAGTTCTGCGGCCTCTGCAGGAGCCAACCAGCCAAGCCACTGCCTCTAAAGTGTGCTAACTAAAGTTTAAGCTTCCTCCAAAGCGTGTCACCACTAGTCCCCACCATTGCCTAAGTGCACTGACCACGAACCCACGCTGCCTCCCAAGCTCATGGGCTCCATGCTCTGCCGCCCCTAACGCCGTCCACAGTCCCACCAAAGTGTGTTAACCACGAGTCTACCCTGCTGACACGTGGCTCCACCATCTCCAAAGCGCAGGGACCTGCAGGCCACTCCCATCCCTGACGCCTGCGCACCTGGACCACGCTGGGCTCCTTGTCTGTGGGCGCCTCGTAGAACCTGCCTGAGCGCGCAGGGGCGGGCGGGTGCGGGCCGTTGCCGTACAGGCAGGAGAAGCAGGGCTCGCCATTGCAGCCGAGGTCCATGAGGAACTTGAGCAGCGACAGGCACTTCATGGCGAACATGATGGTGGCGGGGAAGGCGGTGGGGTGCGTGGTGATGTAGGCGTCGATGTTGGCGCCGTGGTCCAGCAGCAGTTGCATGGTGCGCAGGCAGCCGTGGCGGATGGCCACCAGCAGCGGGTTGATGATGTCGCGGTTGGGGTCGGCGCCGGCCAGTAGCAGCAGCTCGGTGGCGTACACGTTGTTGTTGACCACGGCGAAGTAGAGCGCGGAGCTGCGGCGGTCCTCGTAGAGGCGCGCGCGCTCGGGCGCCAGTGGCGCGTTCACGTCGAAGCGCGCGTCCAGCAAAGCCTCCAGCACCACATCGTGGTTGCGCTCTGCCGCCAGGTGCAGCGGGCTGATGCCGCTCCGGCGCACGCGCGTGCGGCTTGTCACCGGCAGCAGCATTTGCACGATTCTGCGGGCAGGACACACGTGGGTCACTGGGTGGCCAGCCGGTGGGGACAACCCCGCCAGCAGTGGGCACCGAGCAGCAGTCAGGCTCATGACTACCACTTGCGGGAAAGGGGTTTGTCTCTTGCTATCCCCATTTTACAGATAAGGAAACTGAGGCTCAGAGAGCTTCAAACTTCTCAAATTCACAGCCAGGAAGAGGTGGAGGTAGGCCTCAAACCCTAAACCTTGACCTCCAAAGTCTGGTTCTTAAACATCTCAGCCAGTCTAGATTGGCTTTAGGAATCTCCCACTGACTTGTTTCAGGCCAAGGGACAGGAGTTGCCCATTCCTGGCTCAACAATTTGGAGGAATTGAGTGGAAGCCCCCAAACCTAGTGAATGTTGGGGTGCTCCCTGCAGGAGGCAGCAGAGCCTAATGGTAAAGTTCCTGTGTGTCCTGGGCACAAAGCCTGCCTCATCATTCCCACTGTGCAGATGAGGAGAGTCAAGGCCCAGAGAGGTTAGGCGAGCACACAGAGGAGGCAAACCAGGATGTGTGTCCTCCTCTGGCTCTAGGACGAACTGTCTTGTTGCCCAGGGCCCTGGTGATGCTAAGGGGTCCCCAGGGGCAGGAGAGAACACGCTTATCTGGCCCACCACTCCTGCCCCAGGCTGGTTAGCTGTGTCCCGAGATCCTTTTCCCCTCTACTAGGAGATCCAATACCTAGCTTCTCCCTGCTTGCCTTTGACCTGGGGAGCCAACTGGCTCACTGCTGAGGCTGGTGCTCCCTGCTTCAGGACTCAGGTGCTGATCTCAGTCTCTGCCTCCTTTAATCTGTTAAGTTTCCCAACAACCCTATGAGGTGGGACTAGTTCAATCCTCATTAAGGATTACTAGTTTAATCCTCATTTTATAGATAAGGAGATGGAAGCCCAGAGAGGATATGTGACTTCCCCAAGGTTACACAGCTGGGTAGTGATGGGTCCAGGACTTGAACCCAGGCTGTCTGACCCCCGAGGCTACACTCTTAACCACTGGCCTACTTCTGGTAGAGCAATCAGAATGACAGCTGATATATCACGGGGTTGTGATCTTCACAATGAGTTAACTTGTCTGCCTCATTTGCCTTCACTGAAGCCCTGTGGGGTGGCCGGAGCAGACCGTGGCCTTCTTTTAAACAGATGTGGCTCAGAGAGCTTAATAAAAAGTCATGCAACAACTCTTGGTCTCAACCCCAGGACCCCTTGACTTGGCACTCTTCCCTTAAACCCCTACTGGCCCCAAGAACAAGCACTTGCCACCGACATAATTCCAGACCCTAATCTGTCCAATCCCCGCTGACAGGTGACCTCATAGCCCTGCATGGGGTTCCAGGGAGGTGGCTGTGGTGGGGGGCTGGGAGCAGGTGCCACCAGGCTGGTTCCCACGGCTCTGCTATTCCTGGCACAGGGAATCCCTCTGGCTTCCTGGAAATCTGATGCCAGCAGCCTCCTGCTGGGAGCTCAGTGGAAAGTGTGATCATTGTCAGTGACCCTGTGTTTGGCTAAAATCTGCCTCTAAAACCTCAAAAGAAAATTCACACACCCTGGGGGGCTAATTGCCTCCTAATTTTTATTTGTGCAGACCCTGGAGGCCTGACCTTGCTCTGCAGAGGTGCTGGTCAAAGGCAGGGCCGGGGCCTTACCCTGGACCACAGCCACGGCCAACAAACACCCCGTAACAGCGGTAACAGGCCCAGGCACGGACGGGTGGGAGCAGGCCTGCCCTGGGCTGCTGGCCGGCTGTGCGGCTATCCCTGGGTCCCAGTGGGTCCCCAGCAAGCCCCCACCGAAACACAGGAAAGTGTCGGGAATATGGGAACGGGTCAGGGTGCTGCCTCGGGTCTCAGAAGCCTTGTCACAACAGCACAGTGGACGATCTGACAGGACTTCCCAGCCAGGATGGCAGGGTGGGCAGCCCACCCATTGCCCGGAGGGTGAAGCCAGGCCTCCGCGTGGCCGAGCGGAAGGAGGTCGGGCAGAAGATGGAGGGCAAACCAGGCAGAACGGAGGTGTGTGACTGCTGGGCCTTTCCTTGGTGCCCACTCCTCACTGTGGAGACGGCCTCCATGGGCAGCCACTGGGCACGGCCAGTCCTCCCCCAGCCCATTTTGTGAATCACAGAGGGCAGGAAAGTAAGGGGATGACCCCAAGCATCAGGCTGGGGCCAGCCTGCTCTCCCAGGGGCAGGTCCTAGGAGTAGCATGCTGTCACTCAAATGCTACCATGGGGAAAGAAACAGGCGACCATTGCCTGTAGAACCCCAGGTGTCCAGAGGCCTGGCCATCTCCCTCCCCGGCACAGGGCTGCACCTCCCAGCTCTGCTTTGTCGGCAAAGGCCTGAGCCCAGGACAGGCCCTGCTTGGGGCTGTGTCCTGAGGTCTGGTGCCGCAGCTCTGCTGCTGGGCTGCCTCTGACCTGCAGTCCAGACAACTAGGCCTTATTCTAGGACCCCCCCCCCCCCCCAAACAAAACCCCGCGCTCCTGGCCCCAGGCCCTGCTCCCTGCCAAGGGTTCTAGCTGCCCAAGGCCGCAGCCTTCACAGGTTGCCTGTCCCGGGCTCTGCGTCTTGCCTGAGTCCAGCCCAGGAGCAGGGAAGAGGCGAGGGCGTTGGGTCAAAGCAGGCCTCAGTAGGGTGGGGTCCAGCTTGGGCAGCGAGGAGTGTGTGAGGCCTGGGGGACCCAGCCAGCTCTGCCTCTCAGCACTGGGCCAGCCATGTCACTTGACCTCTCCCAACTATGCTTATAACAGACGGGCACTTAATCACAATAAAAAAGATGGTGGTGACAATGGTGACAGCTGCAGCTACCGGTTCTTGAGCCCCTAAGGCTGTGAAAACGTCACTCTCCCAAATAATCATGGTCACCCTGTTGCTGAGCGTTTACTCTGACTGCTTTACCCTAAAATGACCCTGAGAGCCAAGTATGAATTCTTCCTAACAACCAGCAAGGAGGGGTCGCAATGCCCAGCTTACAGAACACAATTTAATAATCTCTTCCGCCAGGGCTGATTTGGGGGGCAAAGCAAGATCTTACACTCTGCTCGATTAGCGCACAGTAGGCATTCGGGAGGGAGGAGGGGCTGGTATCCCCATGGCAGCCCAGCCCTGCTGCACCAAGCAGGACAAGGGCTTCCGGTCACCAGGTCACGTGCTCTGACCTTCGTCAGCACTCACTGTGAGTTTGACAGGTGAACTTGACTTTCATGTGGGAAGCAGCCGCCTCCAGGTGGTTCTGCCAGCAACACTGCTGAGCTGCCCTGACAACCGGCCCGGGAGTGTGTATGAGAGAAAGAATATTTGAAAACAAGAGGTCAGTGCAACACCTCACGTGCATGTTCATGGTTTGTTTTGGCCCTAAAGAGGGGCAAAGGTCCTGGCTCTCCCCAGGCTGCAGAGTCAGATTTGCTGGGAAGCTTTTGAAAACCCCAAAGACCCAGCTAAAGCCCAGACTGGCTACCCCAGTGCCTCTGGGGACGGGACCCAGGCATCAGGCTGGCAGAGACTCAGGGGACCCCTGAGAACCCCTACTTTCTGGGGCACCCTTGGGGACCTGCTCTTGTCTAAATCACATAGTTTCTTAATTCATCTGTCTTTGGCGTTGACCTGTAATTCCATCAGCTGTCTTTGCCAAACTAGAAGTGAAAAACAGGAAGGGGGGCACCTCTGAGGTGACTAGGATGATGGGGTCTTAGGGCTTCTCTCTCAGCCATGCCTGTGTCACACCCTCCTGTTAAGCATGTGCTGAAGAGCAGGAACATCTGGGGACAGCCCCAGGCTCCTGGCTCTGCATTCCAGGCCATGGAGGAGAGACGGGCAGGGTGTTTTGGCAGGTGGCTGACCGTGGAATGCCTATGGAATGTCACATCAAATCCCCAAGCAGCCTATGGGAGGTCGCTGTGGAGGGGGCTTTTAATACCACATGCCCGCGTGTGGTGAGAAGCCCCGGCCGGCTGGCCACGGGCCCTGCCAGGTGGCAAAAGCTGCTGGGCACCAGCCTTAACCCCTTGTGGGGCAGCCTTCAAAGCACGGGTCAGCATGCACGTGGTCTGGGCGCTCCAGGGTCGGCACCGCCTCACGGCATCTTTGTTTCTGCCTCTGGGGGTCCCGACCCTGCTCCCACCCCTCGGCCTTCCTGAAGACAGCAGACACCCCACACACTCTGTTCTCTTTCTTCTCCCTGGTGTTGCCCAAAACCACCTGGGCCCACGAGATGGGATTTCAGGTGGAAGTATTTTTTGATTGATTGTAAATTGATCATTTTACCACTAAACTAGTATGATGAATGTTTGCTTTTAAAATAAATTCATTTAAGTAACGAATTTAAAGAAAAATATTCAGCAATGAGAATATGTCTGAAGTCAGGGAGAAGGGCCACAAGTGTGTGTGCATGAGTGTGTGTGTGTGTGTGTGTGTGTGTGTGTGTGTGAGCATGAGTGTGTGTGTGAGCATGAGTGTGTGTGTG